>QNGE01009452.1:0-12801 GCA_008508345.1 Paragonimus westermani
GCTACCTACAGATGCGACCGTCGTGAAGTTGTTGACGTTGACTTGTACGTCAGGAATATTCTTCACCAGATCATCACGCCCGCAAGACGTCTTGTGCGAAACATCTGAACCCGCGGACCTCATGGCTCCATTTTGAAACAGTAGCTGAGTGCATAGCAAATGGTTCTATGGCAATCCCCTTGAACATTGCAGTTTCGTGTGCAACATGATGGCGACATATTCTTCGTCGATGGCATGCGCGGTACTTGCCTGTGTCGTTTTTACCGTTCAATGTGGCGCCCATATATACACATTCTCTCAGTGTTTCCTAAACGTTCCCACCCTTTCAGTAGGTCATTCTGCAGTGTTTGTCTCTGTACACAACTGTGGCGTACCCATTCATCTGCTGTCTCAAACGGAGTACAACTTGCCAATTCAACGGCTGGTTGGCCCGTCGATTCAGCCTCCAGCTACCAGATAGCTGAAATAATTGGGTGTCCATTCTGTGGCAACCAGCTCCAACTTCAATCACCTGCTAGGTGCACGTTTTAAATTCACATATCTGTCAGTTGCTTCTACCCCGGCCATGGTATATACTCAAATGTTCGTGAAAAAGAGGGCTTGCGCAGTACCCTCAATGGATGTCGACATAGACCGCTCCGTGGGCAATGTAACACTTGCACACGAGCCTAAAAAAGGGCGAATCAGTATCTCCTGGGGCGAATATCCCTCTGATATGATTGAAGAAAGTGAGTTCCCCAACATATGTATACATAGTTGCAGTCATCCGATTTGATGAACAGGATGACGGACAGTTTACATGATACACAGCTTCAGTCATCCGGCATGACACCGAGAACGCATACAAACCAACGTTCTGTGCTGTAGAAAGCCTGTGATAGTATGTACCGTTTTATACAGACACACAGATCACTTATGCCGATGTCCCAACGTGTTCATTCTTAGTGACTTCACCTGTACGCTGATGTTTTCCCGCGTACTTCATCGTAGGGTACCGTTTGCCCTCACTGGTAAGCTAGGACAGATGGATGGGGCATTAAAAAGTGTCTTTGCATAGGTTACTGTTTCCCCTTAGTCGTTATCCAAGAAAGTTGCACGGAAATTTTGTAAACTTTCAAGTGAGCAGAGCTCCTCGTTGTCCTTTGTTGATCAGCTCATCTTGTCCTCATTCCAACGAACGTCATGCTTCCATGAAGGTGAACAACCGTAGTAGCAGCGAATGGCCAGGCATGCCAATTAAAACTGGAAGAATGCTGTAGAATTTTTCGGTTTTCCGCATAGTTGCACGTTGTAGTGTGTTCGCTTGCGTACCCTGCCTTAGCAGATTCATAAAAAGCTTAGTCTTCCTGATCTAATGACAAATCAATCGCCGAAATTGCAATAACGTTCTCTTCTTCAAGTACACTTAAATTTCAAGGTAAGCATATTTTACCACATCGACGACATCCGATTTCATTATATTCTACCATTAATTCTCCGAAATAACTTGTTCATTATTTCTCCATCGATCGTTGAGCGATTGAACTACTACACATTCCTCGCTCACGCATGCAAGGGAGTAAAACAAAAAATATTTTCGGTAACAATTATGTGAGTTCAAGAACTGAAACACATCACCAAAATATATTAACCATGGAAACTAATTTTGCTTTCAAGTTTACGGAGAGATTTACGGTCTACCGATTAGACATAACACTTAAGCATGCCCCACAAACCTATTGTAGCTCCCTCTGTTCCGAGTACTATTCATAAGCTTACTTGGAGAGCTTGCTACAAAAACGATGAAACCACTCTACAAACATATCATACTGTATAACGTTGGCACAAACCTTCAACTAACACTTATATTGTCTAAACTTCAGCCTTCAGATTAACCAACTGAATATCTTTTTCTGAACCAATACAAGGAATTTCCACCAGATTCCATTGTCGCTAGTGTTGGTTGTAGGAAGTAATCGATGAAAAATGAATGACTAAATTGGAAGGGAACGACCAACTGTACCGGCTTATACGTAGCGCACTTGGGAGATAAATCATCGCACAGCATTTTCGATAACTCCCACCCATCTCGCTAATCTTTCTGGCAACCACAAGTCTTCTCGGATGCTCCAAATACGTCGTAGCAATATTTTCTACCTCAGCCTTTGACTCACAATGATGGTTTTTTAATAGTTCATAAATAGTTGAGAGAAAGCTTGAGCTTCGTTTGGGTGCGTGATTCCTATAACGGATATAACTTTCTCACACCAGAATTTCATAATCGTCCAGCTTGCTCATAAATGATTCAACCAATAGTAGCTCCTTATGAACCCTGTGTAATTCATAAGCCCACTTTGAGTGCTCGCCGCACAAACGGTTTTGCTTCTTTTGCAAGCCCGCCGCAATAAACACTTCAGGCGCCTCAAGTTCTTTCAGCGTGGGTCTCTTTTCTCTTATTGTTTCCTATCCTCCGGCAACTTCACGTTCTGAGTGAATGTTGCGTGGCCACTTGTCCTCTTCATTCGCGCAAACCGATGAAAGGATGAAATGCGTCAAATCGGTACGCATTGAAAATGGCAGGAAGCATCGAGATAACACAGCCGGTACTTATCATAGCAATGCATGGTAGGGTAATGTGGACAAGGATCCACACCAACATCCGGCGGGATTGTGATGGAGAGGTGGCAAAAATTAGCGCTGAGATAAGAGAAATGGGCGTCAACAATACTATGAAGAAGTTATCGCGAGAGATCACGACGTCGGCGGGCGGATAACGTAAAGTAACTGGACTTGATGAGAGGGAATTAAGTAAAAAGCACGCTACATGGACTGTCAGGTCGGTGTCCTACACATATGTACTGGGAATGATAAACACACACACAAACTCATCAATAGCCGGACATTTCACTGACATTACAGCGTTCTTTTTGGACATCCTGGCAACAATCAGCCATCAGGACGCTTCCTAAACGTCTCGAAAGTAGTAGCCTCCAAGACTTTCGTAGAAATTGCGTCTTAATCCGGGCAACCTCGTGTGGCGAACCTGCTACCCGTCTAGTAAGAGAATACGCGTTGCCTCGACTAGAATTGTGTTCTTTTAATTTGGTGCTCTCTGCCAGTTTGTGTGGGCTTTGATCGGGATTATCCCCTGTGGTTATAATTTTAGGGGCAAGAAACACGTCTCCCCTCAGCCGTTCTTAATCCCAATGGAAGGGTTTCAGGGGCTCTAGCCCGCCTGCACATGAGTGCAAGTATAAATCTATAACTTTTCTCTTTCGTGTCGTCGTACAGGTTTGAATGGAGCTATCCTTTTCAAGCATGGAACGCATGCCTGTTCATCTCGAACAGAGGTCGTACTACAAGAGCAAAGATGCATGTAGAATAATATGTTGGAGGTCTCCACGGCAGCCCGTTAAGTTTCCCAACTTGCTAATGCCAGTGTATTGATGATGAAACAGAAATGTGCCGAAAGTAGTATTTATCCCTCAGGGACACCCATAAGTAGCGAACGTTATCAGGTGAAAGACGTTATTCCCCATGAGCACATCGGCATTAACTACATCATGGTGGTCACAATTGCAGGTTAGTTGCACTTTGAAATCTTGCGTTTTGCACAATTTCTTTATTAGCTGTAGTCAGGTGGACTCAAGAATGCGCGTGCTCCCCCGTAGCATCTTCCAAGCAATTATTTGTGCCATTTCCGGGGAGGATAACTTTGGACCGGGATAATGGTTACGTGGGGCCGGAAGCACAACAGCTTCTAACCTTGGACACTTTACGGCTTCTCCCAGTATCTTAGCTGACCTTTGAGTACAATCGATACTGGTGGTCACTGACTCTTGCAGTTCACAACTGGTAGCTATCTGGTGAAATAATTAAATAATCTGAAGTGAATTTGTCTAAGTGGTCGTTGTGGGGCAAATTCTTGGTAGCATCTCTAACATGAAATTACCACAGAACTATGCAGAACCCAGAGACTTCGCACGCCAACCTCATTTGGCTGCTATCTTGTCCATTACAAAAGTTCCCACCGGAATGTGGTTACCCACATCTTCAGGGAATATTCGAAACAAGCGACGCTGAAAAGCACGTTCTTAATCTGCGCATAGATTTACGTCAAGGTTTGTCAGACAGCAATATCATCTGAGACAATACACGGGCAAGTTCAAACTACGATCGGAAAGGCAAAATGTTCCAAGTTTTAGTTTTGCTTTTTGTGTAGTATGAGCGATTACCACGTCAAGAAAAACATCCAAATAAATGGATTCGGTCCATCCTGTCGGAGAATATGCGCGTATTTCTCTAATTTCCTCAATCGCTGGTATCTGCATAGCTGAGAATTTTTGGATGATTTGCTGCAACACCATCAGGCACAAACCAACATACTTACTGCAGAGGATTTCAGTCGATGATGAACACAGCAGCCATCCATGACCATTGTTTACCTACCGAAATTGGTGGCATTATATTGCCTCAACTCAGCATTCGATATATAATACACGAACAAGTGTCTAGGTTTGTTTACTTCAATCAAAATGAGCCAACGAGTTGTAGGACGTGCATCAGACATGACAGTGTTTTCAGGTGATTGTACTACAGAATGAAACAGCTAACGCTTCAGTGATCCTTCTAGTAAAGACGTAGACTTGTGACTAACAGCGTGTGTCACGCGAAGTGAACGAACGGAAGTATGTGGACTCAACCCACTAACAATGTCGGGAACCGTGGTATTCGCTTTTGTATCGCTTTCAATTAATGCGTCGATAAAACACCTGTTACACAACCTCATCATCAAACGTACATGCTGTTAATCCTGGACGTCTATTGGTTGTTCGAGTAACGCTTAGTCCTCTCGCAACGTCTATCAATATGCTGGACCCACAATAGTCACGTCTGTATGTAACGAGCGTCTATAAATTATGAGCCCGTTAAGCGACCGATTCGGATCCAAAAAGAAAGAAGGTCGTATTGGCGAGTTTCTCATTAATAAGGTGCTAACGTTTAAAAACAATACGATGAACCAAGTAGTGGAAGACAACAACAAACCTCGATATTGAATCCACTAAATATACAAGTTCCGAGACTAACTGTTCGCGTAAATATGACCAAATACAACAGTCACGTAATGACGAAGCGGCCAGATGGAAATGAAACCAGGGACCATATAAACAAAGGTTCGGCAATGGAAACTAAGGAAAAACCTACGCGAAAGCAAGTTTCACAAGCAAGCGGTATCAAGATTTGACAATACATAGGGATCAGCATTCATTTGAGAAGTGATTTTTTGCGCGCGTAACTCGAGCAGTAGTGTCAGTTTGTAAGAAAGCTCGTAATCGGCATAAAGAATTCCAACGTAAGGAGGCGAATCAATGAGAAGGGGTTAAATAGAGCAGGTAACGTGGCCACCAACATTCTATCAACACATAACAATGATCAAACACCCACACAAGCAGCTACTTCAACACACTATCGTATTTCCAGCGTCCATTCCTCGGCTTTTTACTTGGAACAAACACAACAAAATGAAACACTCCAAGTATCCAACCAGAAAGGCATCGAGTCACTCAGTGGGAAATTCCTAACCCTCCACCAAACATTTAAGGTTTGTATATGTTCCCGTACCTGCGAGAAGAAGAGGCAAACAGGACGAAGCGGAAATTTATACTTTATTGAGACGCGACGGCGAGGGCAACCGTACAGCTGGCCAACATAAGGCTTCAAGGCGGGAACTGGTTCCAAACGGCCACTTGGGAGTGAAAAAGATATTCTGTAACTTATCGTGAAATTTTAAACACAACTTTTGAAAGAACTATATAAATTTTAATGGGCGCAGTTGCTGTGCTACAGTGAGAGACATAAGTTATATCTGAAAATTACCGAAAATCCTTCTTCCACTGAATGGAAACTTCTGCATACCAATCAACTAAAGCAAATCTTCTCAGCCTCTTGCTCTCTTTCATCACGGAAAAAAAAAAATTTTTTATCTTTCTGGATGGTGTGACTGAAAAGTTAATCGGTTTTCGGTGATATCGTATTTAACTTCCACATAGCTATAGAACTATCAGCTGCTAAAAGTTTCCTGCAGCCTGCACTCAGAGACTTCCATGTTGTCATCAAAGGGTGTGGTCCGGGGAGTATCGCACAAACGCTCACGGGAGTAAATTTTGAATAACAGAGGACTAAGCAGTGAACTTCGATAAGTTTCTGCGCCAGCCACTGAGGAAGATAAAAAGTTTGATCCTGTCCCAATCCTTTAAGTTCTAACGGCGATCTGTAGCATCTACACGCCGAAGCGCGTTTGGGCGTTTTTCGGTCTATTACCTGGGATGTAGATTCCTTCCGCCCAAACCACTACACTTCACGGAGTCCAAGCTGTCCAAGAGGTTTCACGATTATATTCGGTTCAGATCCCCTTCAAGAAAGGAAATCTGGTACACAGTTTTCTGCAACGCAAATCACATCGACTGGCAAGGCAAAGCGGACGCTTCCTCAGTGCATGGTGCAGTAAGTGGTTGCTCCCGAGTAAGAATTTGCCGGATGCGAAATGTAAAATGGCCGTTTAGACTGAAGACCGACTATCACTCGAAGAAGTGTACAGGAAATTTGTTATAGAGCCATAAATGTCACTGACACGCGGATCACCTAGGAAAGCTAGAGACCCGCCGTCGGCGAGCAAGTAAGTCGGAAGTGTGTCTCAATGGGGTTCACGTCACACAGTAGTATGACACGCGGAAAACCACCAAACAGCGTGAGCCGTGCGAGCTTCCTTAATAGCCTGCATAAAATACGCGAATATGAGTTATGGAGCTATTTCACATATCATTCTGCGAGCAGACTAGTGAAATCTTCAGGCCGCTGCACTTTTATAGGACTGATTCAGAGGGCTAATGGATCGGATAATGTAGCACCTCAGATTCTTGTTGTCTCCGGTTGAGTTGCTCTGGTGGATGGGTTTATTGCACTTCATGAGGGCCAGCGAGCAATATCTCTGTCAGACAGCACGAATTCCGAAGGCAGGACAACATCTACCTGTTTACTTCAAAACTGTTGGCCAAATTATGGGCGTCGCCTCATCCTCATGTGTTGTATCGCACGGTCTACACAGCTGTGGTCGCAAGGTACTGAAGGGAAGTCACAACAATTGCCATCTTCAAAGGTGGTGGTTAATCGGTTATCGAAAACTAACAGTCAGTAAGCTCGACTGGTGTCGACAGCAAAATTGGCTCTACGTAGATTGCGAGAAGGCTTTTGGTAGATCCCTCTGTGCGGAGCTATTTTTCAGAGTTCCTCAACATGGGGGTGTGTCTTTTCTTATGAATATGTTGAAGCTTTCAAATTGTTACGGAGAACCTGTGCAGAGAAGAAGTGATTGAGATGTGCTGACCAAATTTCTGCGGAGTCTAAGATTCTATCAACTGCAGGTCACTGAGTTGGTAGCACCGAGGAGCTCGGGTATCCAGCCCAATTTATAGGGGGATCCAGACGTTTCTAGCTGGGAGATCGTATGTGATGGGGGTGAGAGTGGTTCCGTCGGTCGAAGGCTCTCCGCTAAGCGCGGTACCTCGTGGTTTAGTCCTCTTCCGTCTACTCTTTCTGGCATATGAGTGACTCGGCCGAAGACCTAGTCAGCTCATGTTACCTGGAACCGGAAGTTATAAAGCTGGCTGGAATAGCGTCAGACTCGTAAGCCCTCCAGGAGGACATTGTGAACGTCTGAAAATGGACTGAGATTTATCGCTGAACGTTTGAAAAACCCGATTCCTTCCCAACGCTATCCTGTCAAACGTGAGGTATCTAAGGGATGCACATGAATAGACATCCAAGTCAGCAATGAAACAAGAAAGTGAGCTTGAGAGTAAAGCCACTAGTACGTTTGCTCCGTCTGCCCAGTGTGCCGATGCCGCACCAAAAGCATAGCAAGCGTTACACTGACTGAAATACAAGGTGACTAACCATCGTCTAGCTGTATTCATTCCACTGTACTTGAAATATTGTGCGCGGGCTTGGTCACCACATCTGGAAAAGAATATAGCCATCCTCGAAAAAGTACAGAAATTCGGCACACGTGTGTTATGGGATATGAGGGGCGTAGGCTACCAAGACGGACTAAGTTCGCCGAATTTATTCTCGCTTGGCCGACTGAGGTTGAGAGGTGACCTTACCTAAATATGCCGAATAACCCAACACGCTAGCAGAAGTCTTCCAACATATTCGTTCGCCAAAAAAGAGGACCGAGTTTTAAAAGGTCACAGGTTTGCAATTAAGAAGACAAGACCAAGATTGGCTGTTTGATTGAAATATTTCGGTGACCAAGCAGTGAACTCGTAGAACAATTTGCCTGCAAAGAGTGTTGGGGCCTCCGTTTCTAGATAACTGAGTGAACACATCGTGCTGACAGGAATCGCGGCCCGGTCAACCTCCAAACAATATCAGTCAATCAACAAGAAATCGGCGGGCATAGGCCTTCAAACCTCGAATTTCCGATTAAAATGTGTGCGAATAGATATAGTGTTGGCCACGCCTGAAGATTGCGTCGATGTCTGTCACCACCAATAGTTACTCTGTTTAATATTCCCCTGAAGATATATAGATTACCCACTCATATGGAAACATTATTTCCCCGATATTTAAACCAGGAAATCCTTCAGTCCCCAAAACTACCGGCCAATGGCATGGTTGCCGGTATAATTCTGGGTTGTGGAACACCTGTTTGACAGTGTCATACGGGACTTCCTGGATTGCTTGGATTATCTGCATAAGGCTAAACACGGGTTCAGCGAAACAGGTAATACCAGAATTATCTCATGAGGGCAGTGGACTGGAGGACAATTACATCAGGAACTGCCCCACATGCTGACGTAATTTTCTAAACTATCCAAAAGCACTCGATAGTGTATGTCGTGATACAGTATTAAGGAAGCTTGCAAGGATAAGCTTTTGAGTGGTCTGACTAAGTGGCTTCAGGACTATTCGCAACACCGTTCCTTTCGTATGCGTTACAGTTGAGTCCTCTTATATAGAATGGTAATTTCCGGCGGGGTCCCCAAGATTCTACTCTTCAACACTGCCCGTTTGCATTATTCATGAACAAAGCGCCAAGCTCTGTGAGGTAATAGGTATTACAGCATGCTGATGATATTTTTTTGTGCTATTCATATCTTGCAGGTCAGAGGGAATCCACAGGATGACTCAGACGCACTGTCACGGTGGGTTGATCAAAATGCTCAACCGTTGAACGCTGTTAAATGGAAGATCTTTGGAACTGGAAATCGGGCGAATGTGAGGTAGTTTTTCGGTGGCACTAAGCTGCAGGCAGCAACTAAAGTGTTTGGTCTAGAAACCATCAACGCTAATGATTTGTTGCTATTTGCTCACAGTAGTACGCTCGCCCGAACGGTCACCTATGGGATGGGCCTGCTAAGCTGCCTACTAAACGAGATCAATAAGGAGGTTTGGGTAGTTTTTTCCACTTGTCCCCTATCTGAGGGTTAATATCCAGGATTATGCCCCCTCCGGAGGCGGAATATTGACGTGTCAGGAAGGGTTCATTGCAGTGCCAAAAACACGTAGGAAGGATGTCCCAAAATTTCCGCTCCAACAGACTCCATATGCAAGGCTGCTTGGTCTTGAATATCAGTGAGCCCTCGAGGACATGATATTTCTTTGCAGGATTCCCCACAATGAGTTTCACTAAAGTCGGTGCTTGCTCACAATTGCTTCTGCGCAATACCTACGTAGCCCCTCACTGATATTAAGTCAGCAGCGATCACGCCTCTTGTGTAGACAGCTTTGTTTTCCTGCGCGCATTTGTCGCTCATGGAACTCATTAGCGGAAATAGCAGTGCAACCGGCTAATAACTAGTCACTTACACGAAGGCTGGATAAGCACGCCAAGGAGAATTGCCCATATGCGGTTTTTGAGGTCACATCTATCGTCTTTAGTGACAGCCTGAATTCGACCAAGTAGTGAAGGCAATTAGATAATCCGCGATTTGTTTGTCACCTGTCTGTTGATATCCTACCTGTTTGGTGACTGTCTGCTGTATGCATGATATCTCTTTTCTGCAATCCAGAAGTTAGGTTGATTTTTGGGGTAACTCACTGTTGACTACAGATCTCTTCTGCTCACTACTGTGGTTTTTCTTCAGCAATTCAAAGAAACCGCCTCAATGCATATGGGACTTTATAACTAACCCCGATATAATCTTGAGGTGTTATTGTGAACCACGTTTTTCTGTTTGCCGCCACACAGTATCATTACAGTCACTACTGACCTTAGGCCAATCATCTACTAATCGCGATGAAGCCATCGGTCGCAGTAGAGAACTTGGGCCACCCAGAAAGACAAGTCCCCTGATCCGTCAAACCTGGTGAAGCCTTGTGAGTCTGGGGGAGATTTTAGCGGCTTGAGACCCAAATCACCCACATCCACTCAGTTCATCCGTTTCGATATACAGCGGCCTTATTTTTATGTGTAAGTCAGCCATAGAAAACAGGGTGCAGCATCGGTCTTGGTGTTTGCAGAAAGTACCAAGAACAGAGCAGAGTACTGATCTAAAAATGTGTCAGGTAGGTGGGGATCTGATAGCACTCCGCGACGGCCTTCAGAATGGTAGCCACCAAACTGTGATATTAGGTCGCTCCAGTGGATGATAACCCTGTAGGGAAAGGATTGTTGTCTAAGGAAAGCCCGAAATAGGAGATTGTAAATCCTCTTGTGACTCCCTCGACCGTTATCAGCTACTGCGATGAAAAAATTGCTGCATTAGCCTTGCGCTAAAGGAAATTCTGGTACAGGTTAGGTCACCGTGGACAAAGGCAAAGATATTCAAGACGTGACTCCCGGAAGAAATACCACAATTGAGTGACGATTTTGGCGGTCACTCGCCAAACACGCTTGGTGGCGTGTATGTCCGTAGTAGTTAAAGCTAGACACTAGTAACTCGAATTGCACTTAGTTTAAAGCAACAGCTAGATTCCACGCAACAGTAATAACACAACACGCTAGACAGCGGATTCGCAATATAACCTTTATACACACAACATGATTGTTCGTGCAGTCAAACAACACTAGCATGTAATGTTCAGATATGAAACACAATCACCAAAATATCCCTCCTCAAGTCGGTGTATAGAACTTACTTAGCATATCAGGCAGCGGTTTTATGTAATGAGTTCTGGAAGATGTCTTTTTTTGTTGGGAATGGCTGTTTTTATCAACACAGGTGCTTCGAATCCGTTTTCAGTGACCATCGGTTGGTAGCAAGAGAACCATAGGCTTGACGGCGGCCAAATTATTTGGTCTATCGTCAGATCAGTTCTAGCGATATCTACAGCAATCCGGCAACGCTGACAACTTGGAATTTGGTTTAAATTTCCTCGGTGTCATTGTCCATTACTATTTTTGCTATCTTGGTGCCCAGTGCATCAAAAAATTATATACGATCATTGCCATTCAATGCAAAACAGCAAAACTCATTGCGTATTGTAGTATTCGTGTTCTATAGTATCCGTATTATTTTTAAGACTTGTTTTCTTTTCATTACCAACTGTCATAGTTACCCACAGACCACAACGCAATGACACGCACATGATCCAACAGCATTGGTGGGTCGGAGGTGTGAAGTGCTGGTGGTCGTCTCGGCTGCCACATGACTGTTCAGAACGGCATGCAGTGCCAGACGTGCCTACAGTGGTACCACTTTAAGTGTACTGGCCTCAGAGAGGACCAGTGCGCCTTGCTTACTTCTCCAAAAAGGCCATTTATCTGTATAAGCTCTCTCTTCGGAGATGGCTGCACTCCACTGTAAGCCACGTTGGATCATCTACTCGCCACCCCGAGCGAGCAGAAGTCAGACGCGTGCAAGTGTGGCTGCTGGGCGTCTATAATGCTAGTGCAGNAATGAGTATATTGCCCTTGCCCCTCCGGGCGCTGCAGCTGCTCGCAAGGCATTGGCTTTGTCCACCTCTCAAATTGAAGGAGTCGTGACGAGTTTGGAGGATAGGGCACTCCGGGAGAATAGGCTTGTTTTGTGGAGACGATTTCCGACCAAACTCTCTCCGGGTTAACAAACCAGAATGGTACTAAACGCTTGAATCCCTCCAGAGTCCATAAAAATGGTTTCCGCCGGCAGACTTCGCTCCAAAGCTTCCAAGAATTCACTGGGACTCCTTGTGACGTCACTTGCTAAGATTAGCACGGAGGAAGTACTGGAGAAAGCGGCTGATTTAAAGACAAAGCACGTTAACCTCAGGGAATCTCTCTAGATCGCTGACTGCAGAATCGGCAGAAGCGCTCTCAGCTTGCTAGAACAAGGTTATGCATCAAGGCTGACCTCAAACTCGAGGCCAGCGTGAATGTCCTTATCCCTGCTCTCAAGAGGGATCAATGACCTCTGACGGACTACCGCAAGCGCACACTTCAGAGACTAAAACTCCCACCTACTTGGAAGGTCAAGCGTCTGTGGAGATGCAAGTAGCCGGAAGGGTAGGTCCGCAAGGTGTTGAGGACCATCACACTTCTAGGTCCCAAATGATCTCACCCCAAAAAACTTCCGTCATGACATATTTCATCTCTAAGCTTTACAGCCCTGTGAGACTGCTGGGATCCCCCTGCATCCAAAATGGCCCAAACTTGAGTCATTCTGGCGGCTCCCTTCTCCGCTGGATGAGGGACATCTGGTCCTTTACTCTAATCTTATCTAACGCTTCATCCAAATTTTCGAGAGTGCAAAACTGCAAATAACCCTTCAAAAGATGAAAAATCAAGAGCGATCAGAACGTCATCGTATTTGGGAAAACAGAAGCGGACGAGGCGTCCAA
>QNGE01009453.1:0-12799 GCA_008508345.1 Paragonimus westermani
ATACTGGGTCGCATTGTGCATCCATTTACAAGCACCCCATTCAGCACTGGTTCTTATCGCGGTTGTGGATGCCCTGATTCCGTCAATGAACATCTGCGGCCCTTTGTGTCCGAAATGCTAGCGATACACAGTGCTGGTGTGATGTTGGATGATCTTCATTTAACCATTCATATGGACATTCAGTGTGTTATTTGCAATGAAATTTTTACAAACCCACACATTGCCCCCTGTGGGTAACTTTGAGTTACATGAAGTCCGCATTTTGGAGGACACCGGTAAGTTCTATTACGTCGTTTAGCCGTGGTCGAAGAAAACCATCAGGAAGCACGATTATACGACCGGAGGGCTGAACGTGATGCCACATACGTAGCTTTGCCAACATACAAGGAGAGAAACAAGTGAGTGTCTTGTTTGCTTTCATTTACCTTCAGACGCAGACGCATCTTGTCGTCCTCTGAGAGTGATGTTCCACAAAGCGCGCCTCCTCCAGTAATACATGTCAGCAAATTGCTCTAACACTCCTCATGAAACAGTTAAACGTAGTCAACATGTAGGCCACATTTCTGTATGGCTTCATGTTATCTCAGCACTATGTTACATGCGGATGTTGATCAACTGGAAAAAGAGTTAGTATGATATCATTTGGGGTGGTAATCATTTTTGTAGGAACATTCCGCCCCTTCCATTCCCCTCAACACTATGTACGTATGATGAGTCCTCAAACGGAGACTTCAAGAGCTGTGTCGACCGAAGAATGCATCGATTCGACAATCAAATGATGCATCTTAAAGAAACCATGTTGCTTATGGACGACCGCATGTTACGCATGGAAGCAACGTTAAACAACATATGGTCGTCTTTTTCAGCAGCCCCTAATCGCTTCCACAAGTGCCTTACTGAAGGAAGACCTCATTTGCCAAACCATCAGCAGTGCATTCCCGTTGATTGATCGTGAGGGGTTGGAAGATTCTCAACAGCAGCTCCAGTCCACGCAATATTTGGAACAAACGGCTAGATGTCCTCTCTCTTACACCACCTTTTCAGACCGCATATTATCGAAAATCTATCGCTGTCGAACGGTGGCCGAATGCGTGCGCAAACTGTGCGGTTTCGTGTTCGGAAAAAAAGTTAACGGTAGAGTCAACTGGCTGGGCATCAATAACAAAGCTCGTTTAATGGGTACCCCATTGTGCGAAGCCATAGTTTGTAAGCATCGTTACCATTGTCCATCATGTCCCTAGGTGCCGTCCGTGACAAACACAATTCCTCCTTGTAGTTGGAGAGCGATATCCACCACTTTATTAAAAGGTGGTTTCAGAGGGCCAAAGGTCGGAATTTGGGTCGCACGGCGCGCAGAGTGATGAGAGATACGATTTAACAGGTAATGCACCATGTCATCTCGTACTGTCCTCTTATCAGGTTGCTCCAGCCAGTCGGTATGCAAAGGAATCAGTGGACCTGGAAGAGTGAAGGCAAGAAAGCTTCAGCTATCATGTACGCAACATATTTCCTAAATTGTTGTTCTTTCTGTCGTTGCGACGCAACAGTGACTGACACGCGTTCTCAATTTGGCGTGGTTTGTGCGGAAAATAAAAGGGTTCAGTCCGCTAAAGCACAGGGTTTATTCGTTAGGCTGGTAGGCGCAAGCTGGTTTGGGAAGCACGAAAATCGTTGTCGATTTCGTTTGACGCAATGTAATGTAGAGAAAGGGGGCTCACAATTTTTTTGGCCGACCGCCTCTCCGGCCAGGCCAGAGTCGGTACGACTCCAGTGTGTGGTGCAGGCCAACTCCAGCATGACTCGTGGCCAGACGAGAGCGAACTTCGGACCGACTCCGATTTGTTTGCTGGGTGTAGATAATGTACTGGAGGATTTATTTGGCAAGATATCTTAGCTGGGAGCAAATCTCCAAGAATTAAGGGCAAGCTATACTGCACTTGATTCCTTAAATGAGAATCTTGTCTCTCTATCTTACATGTTCAGAGTGCCCGAAAGTCCCAAGATGGATAACATTCGGAGCGCAAGCATGTTCAGCAACACATTGGTAACAGAAATCACGAGACAGATGCGTTGTTCAAACAACGCCATGGTATTCAGTGTGCCAGACAAGCTGCACCTAGAAAGCATTAAAAAGATACTCTCGAAGGTTACTAAAATAGACCCAACATCATACACCTGCATCCGTCTTCGTAAGAAAACACAAAGGTTCTGCTGCAAGCTGTTGCTCAACTTCCCCAGCGAAGCGATTGCAAAACATTTCATGCAGCATCAGGACCTTATTACGTCCAAAATCTCACTTGAATTGTTAAACATTGTGGAGGATAGAACGCTTCTTGAAAAGTAATGTCAAAACTCTTACCGGGAAGGACCTCTGTCTTTAAGCATGTGATCCAGGACGCATCGAAAGAGGGCACAGCGATATCCAAGGATGATAAACTGGGTTCCGAAGATCGCGCAGCTTCGCCTTGTTGCACTACGCCCGAATGTACCAAAGATCATACCGACAGTGGTAACGCCATCAAACAGAACATATTTGCTGACCTGATGGACATAACAGTAGATCTTGACAGTTCCGAAAGGGTGCCGAGTGTAGAGGGGACCTCGGTCGAGAAACCAACCGGCAAAAGAGAATATGCAAATGACTGTGCCCATATTGAAAACGATGGAGCGTCTGGACCACAACCTATCTGCGCGGAAACTGGCTTAACTGAGGCAGAACGTCGGCAGTCTACTAGTCAAAGACACATGGGTGTCTCAGCTTTGAAGCAATCTCGTAGAAGACCACAAGCCGACCACCAGTGAGGTATCCGTGATAATAAACCCTCTGCAAATCACTGCCCTACGGATTGTCCGAGGTTTCCTCCTGGGTCTATCAAAGAAATAAACAGGCAAGAAAACGCAAATTTGTACCCAGGGAATAAAAAGATGCATCTTTTACCAACCCTCAATTCCATGCCTCTTCCTAGTAATAGCGGTCTCTTGCGTGACACATCCATTCGTGTAAGGCTAAATCAGAGCCCCCTGAAGTTTTTTACCTTACGTCCAACACCCCTTTTAATACGGATAGCCCCCACACCTCAAATGCTCACCTAAACGCAACTTGCGATTTTTTCGTTGGCAACGTGCAGGTAGGCATGACCAATCCACCTCGGTCCACCCCTTTTTTAGCGGGACACATACCTTTCGAACCTCCCCTACTAACTCCGTCCCCCAAAGTTCCACTACCCAACCATACCTAAATGGCTCTTTTCCAACACTTTCTGTCGTGGACCCAAATGCAGGTGACACCCAATCATCCTCTAATGGTCAGACCAAGCGATGTTAACGGAGTCGTTGTGTCACAATAACATTTCTGTTTTAAACATTTCTAAAGATCCAAAAATGATGCCGAACAAGAAAAGTGCACTAGGTTTATTGCATTTTAATGCACGTCCGCTAATCAATAAGATGCATATCCTTAGATCCTTCATGTTCTTATATACTCCTTATATTATTCTAATCACACACATGTTACGCAGAAATCGTGGTGTAAGACGAGATTGAGTGTTTGATTTACCTAGGGGAGCAATTTTCTGCAACCATACTCGATGAACCATGTCTTGGTACGATAGATGACTCTTTGTGCCTGTTAGCGTCGACTGGATCCTGTGGATTACTCCTAGGATATGTCTACAAACCACGCCACTCATGACAACATGAAGAACCTCATCAATGGACTGAACTATATATCAATCTTACCTTCACGCTACGAAATAATTGGCGGAGACTCCAACATGCCTAATACCTTCTGGACCTCTTTCACAGCCCCTGCAAATCAAGCTGAGTTCCTTGCATGTGTCCGGATGAACGGATGGCGCCAACATGTTTCGGCGCTTACTAGACAAAACCACATTTTGGATCTCCCATTCACCACGGGCATCTCTTCTGTTACTGTGTCAGTGTTGGGACAATTTCCAGAAACTGATCACAACATATTCAACTTCTCGTTCGGTCCAAAAGCTGCGAAAGGGTCGACCGTCATACATTACCGCCAAACTAAATTCGTCGACTAGAACGTGTTCACCACACTGCTGGGATCTCTGAAGTGGAACACATTTTTTCTGACCTCCGATCTTAGTATCGCAACCGAAGTATTTAATGAACACTTCAGGTCTTGAATAAATATCTTGGCTCCACAAAGATCAAAACACCGTAATGTGTACATTAACGACATAATTCTCACCTCAAATGAGCAAGATAAGCTCGAAACCCTTAACTCACGTTAGTGGAAAACACACGACTTTTCTCTTATCACGCAAATGCGTAATATGTTCAGTGCTATTAAATAGAGAACCAAAATGCTCGACATAAGTGAAGAAAAACGTGCGCTTAACGGCAAAGATAAGAGCCCACAGCTGTTGCAGTTGATGCGACGCAAAAACTATGTGAGAGACCCTGTCATCTTAGTAGTGACACTACAGAACAAAGCCACTGTAAATGATCCTGTTACAACCTGTGAAGTCTTTAACTCATATTTTGCTGCTTCCTTCAACATTGAAGGACACATAGTGCCTCCACCTCTCCCTGTAAATACAAGTAATTTCCTAAGCCATGTCCCTGTTGACGCAGGGCTCATACGCTCACAGTTAGCTAGTATCAAACCTTATCATATACCTGGTCCTGATGGTATTCACCTTGTTGCTTTAAAACAGGGAGGGGGAGACATCCCTCTACTTTTGCTCAATATTTACACACATTCTTTACCATCAGGCTCCTTCTTTCTTTGGTGCAAAAATTTTACGGTTAGGCCCCGCTATGAAAGTGGCTCGCGACACGAGGTCAGCAATTATCGTCCCGCTAACCATACTTCAATTTGTTCCAGGATGTTGGAAAGGATAATAAAATGCCGCATGGTCGAATTCTTATTATCACGAAACCTTAAAAACCACTCCCAGCTTGGGGTTCTCAGCAAACGTTCTTGCATGACCTGCCAGCTAGAATTTCTTAACCATGTGACAGAATCTACTGACGCCGGAGAGGAGACTACCATTATAATGTTGGACATAGAGAAGGCTTCCGATCGAGTGCCTCGTCAGCGTCTTCTGCTCAAAATAGCATCCTATGGTATACGTGACCCATTGCCTAGCTGGTTTTCGTCATAACTTACAGGCCGCACACAGACAGTGGAAATAGGAGACAATAGCTCAACGTCCAGACCAGTCATTAGTGGGGTGATACAAGGAAGTGTTTTGGGACCGTTACTCTTTCTCATATATATAAACGATAAATGTCAAGTTATCAAGCATGGCAAACTATTCCCATTCGCCGATGATATCAAACTTGTTTACAGTTTTCCTCCTGGCAATCTCAATCCATGTTTAGAAATTATACGGAAGGGCTTCATGTCATTAGAGACTTGGTGTCAAACTTGGCTGATGAACCTTTCAGCCACTAAATTCACTATCGTTGTGCATGGTTGCCACGTATCAGATGGCTCTATAAAGCCGGACGGTCACAGCATATCAACCGCAAGCTCAGTACGGGTGTTGATTCCGGACGTCTAGTGGTTGTATGAGCAACGCTTAGTCTTCTCACAGCGTCTATCGATACCCTGGATCCACGATAGTCGCGTCTGTAAGTAGCGAGCGTCTATAAATTGTAAGCCAGTTGAGCAACGGATTCGGATCCAAAAAGGAAGACAGTCGTATTGACGAGTTTCTTATTAATAAGGTGCTAATGTTCAAAAACAGTATGATGAACCAAATAGTGGAAGACAACAACAAACCTCAATATTGGATCCACCAAATATACAAGTCCCGAGATTAACGGTTCGTGTAAATATGATCAAATGTAGCAGTCACGTAATGGCGGAGCGGTCGAGCAAAAATGAACTTAGGGTGCGTATAAACAAAGATCCGGCAGGGGAAAGTAGGGATGGAAACTACGCGAAAACAAGTTTTACAAGCAAACGGCATCAAGATTTAATAATACATCAAGGTCAACATTTACGGGAGAAATGGTTTGTCGAACGCGTTACTTGAGTGGTAGTGTCAGACTGCAAAAATGGCTCGTAATCGGTATAAAGAATTCCATCGTGAGGAGACGAATTAATGAGAAGGGAATAAATAGGGTGGGGAACGTAGCCACCAACGTTCTATTAACACAACATTCATCGACCACTCACGTAAGCAGCTACTTCAACAACGTGGCCTGGGTTTACACTACTCAAACTCACTAAACTTTGTAGAACACAAATTTTCCAGTTTCTAAAACTAGACGGACGATGGGTTACAATAAACACTCATTCATCCTATCTCCTACACGATTACACCTTTATGAACGATGCTTTCGAACCCAGTTTCAGTAGTGCACGTTCATATATGGCCACCTGCGCAATTCCGATAGGCAATCTCTGGAAAGCCTCCAGCGTGCATTCACGAAAAGCTTGTTGGGTTAGCAATCTTCCTTGAGCTACACAAAACACTGCCAGATGCTTGCACTCGATCCTCTTTGGTTGTGGTGACTCAGGTTTAACCTTGCACTCATGTATAATCTGGTTTATGACAATAAATTCACCGTCAGTTCTGCGACTTCCTTAGAATACAGGTCGAAGTATGACTTCGGAAACAGGGACTTTAACTTGGCAGCTCTTAAATCCCTGAATAAACTGTGTTCACATTTTTCCCAGTGAATTTCTTGTACATTTGAAACAAATTTCCGCACGCAATTAGAGGCAGTTAGAATATACCTCAATTCAAACGAAGCTCAGGAACTTTCCTAACAATAACGAACCTCACGTTCATTTTCAAGCTCTACTTGTCTGAGAACGTTATCCTTGAAAACAGACCCAATAACATCTGACAGGAAACACTCTGTGTTGCGTGATATTATGCCATGCACCCCTCTAACTGATCAAAACTATCGATTTCAGAATAGATCTTGCAAATTTAGACCTGCCAGCGAACTAAAAAACATGTTTATAGTCACCACGTATAGGTGTCGATATACACATGCCCGTTAGCAATAACCGAACCGTCCTGGTACGCCCTTACTCCGTGCTTATTGATGGCTTGTGTGTCTGTGTTGTGAACCATCATGCAAAAGCAAAACATGCTAAAATTGTTTGAAAACAAAACAAAAATATCTCAGCCTGCTCGTCTGATGACTTTATAAAAACCTTGTGCTACAACTCCTATATCTCCCCATGATAGACCACCTGGCAACCTTCAGGTATAAATTTCAATCTGCACATCGGCCGTACAGAGATAATCGACTTCCGAATTCGGCAGTATTCGTATGCTAGGGTAAGATTACATACGATCATTTCTCACGTAATTTGGAAATAGCTGTTGGCATACGGCATATATATCATCAATTAACACAATGATATTAATATCACATCAAAGGTTACGCCTGAACATTACACGTTGCATCGTTCGTCATACCTCACATAGAACATTGGGTAAGTGAACGCCGAGGTCGAAGCATACGTAACTCCATGTGTTAATTCATTCGACTGTTATCACTTACAGGTAGAAAACTGCTGCGCTATAGAAAAGCGCGTAAGAATTAATACACAGCGGAGTCTTCGAAGCTCGAGAGAGTAAAAAATAAGAAGTTTGAGACGAGTCTCGAAAGAGAAATGCCGCAAGTCAGCGACAAGTTTGGTGGCCACTCGCCGGCGTATATGAATTGGTCGGCGCACTCAAGCAGTGGTATCAAGCAAACATGCTAAAGCGTTTGAACGGCATGACTGTCTAAGCAAGAAAATGCTCTGTTTTCAACCCCAGAATTCCAAATTTTCTACAGTGGCCATCTGGTAGTGATCAGAGAAAGAAACTAGAGTTTATTTGAATGCCATCTATAGACATCATTCAAATCTCTATGTCTTCGCATCAAATTCCGTGATATCTATTACACTACACACTGTGTATCACGAATAGTATCCCGGAGTTTTCTCCGAGCGACATATGTGCTGTCATCTAGAGAGATACCAGTCGTCTGACTAACACTTAGTGCGGCCAAGGTCAGCCTGTAATGGGTTGGGATCACGAACATTCCAGATTTTTCAGTCATCGGCACAAAGGGTAGCGAGGCTAAAAATGAGATCGAGGAGGTCACTGATATATAGATATGTGTATATCTGGAACAACGGTCGGCCAAGTACGGATCTTTGAGGAACTCCAGTGGAGATCGGGGAGGGAGAAGAAAAGTCCGATCTGGTGTTTACTCTGGAAGTGCGGTTACCAGGAAGAACTAGTGCGATGGAAAACCTCTCCTTGGACGCCATAAGCTTTCAGTTTATGTACGAAAGGACCGTGTTGAGCATGGTCAAAGGTTTTGGCAAAATGGAAGATAGCATCCGAAACGTGACCGTTTTCTCTGGCTTCTGTCGTTAATAACACGTGATCAACTTATTTGTTGTGCATGGCCGATCGGGAATGAAGCCATTTGGGGGCATAGTAGAGAAGGTTATTAGAAAAGAAATCCTCAGGGTGTGCGCGTCTCAACAGACGCTTCATTATCTTGCATGAGATGCTGATGAGGCTCATCGGCTGTTAACTAGCAGGAGAGGGTCAATCGTTTGTCTTGGATATAGATGTGACAGCGGCCTCTCCCCATGCCTCCGAAATAGTGCCGGCCCGAAGTGTCGAGTTAAACGGATTATTGAGGGAAGCCGCCAGACCAAGGGCCGCTGTGTATTTCCTCCTTTTTCTTCCATGGAGACTAGGAGGGAGGAATACCAACAGGCTCCGCCTGAGGTGAAGTCAGAACTAGTGTCTTCGAATAAATATATAGTGCCTGCTTGCCTTCGTGTTGCAATCACCGGGAAGGAAGTTATCCTGTCAACTGCACACAAGGGGGTCGCATCAGTAAAAATATAATAGAAAGCTCTCGGGGAAACAGAGTTGTCTTTATAGGACTTTTTCCTGTCATATAATAATAATGGTGTATTTCTCGACGCGTCTGTGAGATACACACTCAGGTGAGCGTGATCAACGCAATGATTTTTAGCATGTATGTGATTGAACACCAAAGTTGGAAATTGTACAACGAGTCAGCTATGTGAGTAGAGCAACAAAACAGACAAAAACAGATATTATATGAGGGAAAATTCAAGTTTAGGCGGGAAACTCTGAGCTCCATGGTTCTGAGAAAATAGTGCTTGGGGTCTGCACAATCCGATAAAATAACTGATTTGTTACATCAATTTGGACTCCACAAGGTGATCGCTGGCCTGATGCTCAGGGTCGTGCCAAATAAACGGTGGTTGGAGGATGGAGAGGGTGTATTGGCGAAGAATTTGACTATTATCCCATGTAGATATCTACTCCAACTCAACCTGCCGAAGCAGTCTCAGAGTATTCATCCTCCCCGAATATCATGAACTGCTTGCTCGTGAGCAGGCTACGCGCCAAGGCAAATAAAAGTTCACTTGGCCTTCTGTTTACTTGACCAGCCGTGCTCAGCCCCTATGCGGTAGTGGGAAAACAGTGGCTTTGAAGTCCGCAAACACCTAGTTGAAAGGCGTGTCTTTTGATCACCCTAGGCAGGAAAAGGTGAGGCGCTAGCTGCGAACTGAGGCTGGGTCAAGAGTCATGGCAGACCAGAAGCTATAGCTGGTGACTAAAGACAGTTACCGCTCCCGTATCATTCACCCAGGCACAACTGCGCCTGTAGTAGAAAGCCAAGAAACCGCTTCTGTAGTCATTTCAACGATCGATGACCCAATCACAGGCACCAGTGTCGAGAGCAACAAAGTCCACAGAAATTGTTTCCCGAGTTACCTGCCTCGAAACCCACCGAGCGGGCTTGCAAAAATCTTTATCTCAGAAAATCGGACGCAGGCAGGCTGCTGGGGCCGTCTTCTATGATCCAAAAAGCACTTCTTTGACCCACCATGCTAGGTATTCCTATTGGCGGCCCCATGACACCGCGAATGTTGCACTCTTTCGAACCTTGCACCCAGTAGAAGTATAGGTCAAACCTTTCGTCAGTGGGAGCTCCCCAACACCCTCCCAAGAAGCGGAATTAAACTGCGGTGCGGATGTCGCGAGCTGTAACACCGGAAATGCTAGTGGAGCCCCCTGTAGGTTTACTGACGCATGCAGAAGTGGCGATGATGCGCCCGCATCATCAAGTGTCCCTAGGTATTCATTTAAACGAGCTGGCTCCGCTCGAGGGAGAATAGGTGTTCTAGGACATTCTTTCAACGTTAACTCCAGACACCCAAGGTTTCTCGTGGATTTCAGCTCTCTGATAAATGCGACGCTGTGTGGTTTCCACTGAAATTGCATGGTCGACACACTTTCAATTAGTGTCATTAATGGTTCTCCCTCCTCCCAGGTCCCCGACGACGACACTGTCCTCGTTAACCTACACGAAATCCTGAGGCTGCAACACCTTACTGATCAGCTTATTATGGGCATCAGCTTATCACTAAAACTGTGACAGCGGCTTCTTGAAATTCCAACCGACGCTGGCACAACGGAAAGCGTCGGCGCTGCATATAAACACCCATACGTGGCATCATTTTGCCACGTTCACTCTTTGTTTGGCCCACTCCTCACTAATTAAAGCAACTTTGTAGACAGGATAACTTTCAAACCACCGCCTGGACACAGTGACCACTCTCTGCTAACCACTCATCCCATCTGTTGCTGTTTACAACAATCAACGAAAAAGTTCACAGTTGGAAATCTTACTACAGCAAATTTCAGCGGCCTAGGCAGTGACCTACGCTCACTTCTTCTTCACCGTGACTCCGTAGACCAGAACTACCGTGCGTTTCAAGACGCAATTCAGGAAGCGGACTAATATTTCGTGTTGCACGAAATGTGTGCTTTCGGTTACTTACCAGCTCTTCCGCGCAGAATACGTCGTTCTCTCGATAACAATTTCCATTTTTTGATAAAACATAATCTTACGCGAACCTTGGAGGACCCAGGTGCGTTCTACACGGTTCAAAATAAGTGCAGGCGAGAAATCTGTGAATACACCAAACTATTACAAGGAAGGGTTCTCCCCATGGTCCGCGAGAACAAAATCTTAGCACTTAAGCATACGCGACGACTGCGGAATATAAAAACTTCAACACTTTCTTCGCGACTGTCCGATAAGGAGAATACATCAGACTCCCTTAGGGTGGCCGAGTTATTCAGTGAGTACTACACGGCAGTCTACAACGTCGCACCGCCGAAAAGTCACCCACATCTTATTGTCACGGAACATCCGGCAACCACTTGATACTGTTGAGTTTTCTGTGCCGGATGTTGAAGGCCTTCCATTCAAGATTAATTCACACCGAGCAACCGGTCCTGGCGAGATCCATCACAGAATTCTCAATGAAGTATCTATCAGCCTGACAAAACATTTTTGAGCTGTTAAACAAACACCTCGGACTGATATTCTTGCTAGTCTATGCAAAGGGATGCCTTCCACACCCGTCATCAAAGGCGGCGACCACCAATCAAAGGCCAGCTGTCGGTCAACTAACCTCACTAACATGCCGTATGGTGTAATGGAAAGATTATTAAGGCGTGGCATTCCCAACCGCCTCATTCAAGTACCATTTTTTCACTGCCCAGCATGACTTTTTCCTATCCGGTCACTCACAGCAAATGTGCTCGTTTTCATGAACCCTCTGACGGAGGCCAGTGAAGATAGCCTCATCAAAGATTGAATCCTCCTTTACCTCACCGATGTTTTTGGCTGTGTCCCGCATGACCTCTTGAAACAAAAACTGGTAACCTATAATAATCAAAGAGGGGTAATCCACTGAATTGCCTTTTCCATTGCTAATAGAACTTCTAGAGATAGAACCGGAGCAGACATTTCGTCTTCCCCTGCCATCTTTGCGGGGTTTCTTTAAGGGTACGTGCTAGGTCATCCGTTATTTTTTGTTTACGTCAAAAACCTTCCGGGCAATAGTTGTAGCTACACCCTTTTCAACGTGAAAGACCCAAAATTCGGATACGTGAACGCTCCCAGTGCACAACAGCTTGATCGAGACACGGTTAAGCGGTGGTTAAGCGATTGGAGTCCCCCATTGGACGACAATAATAGTGCGCACGTGTCATGCGATGGGGGATCTGGCGCTCAGCTTAGCAGAAATGAAAATCCATCTGAAAGAACGTTTTGACATTGGGCCCCCGTTCACATAGTGATTGGTTCACAAACACGAAGTGGGAAAAAACAGGGTTTGCCACTCTTAAGATGATTGAACCCACCTTCCGCCGTATAGCTAGGAAAGCGTTCCGAACGCCTCACGACGTTTACGTACGACAGCTCCTCGAGTATGCCAATGACGTCGTGTACACCAGCCTGAAGAGAGACATATTAGCTGCTGAGCATGCCCAGGGCGTGACTAACAAACTAGTCACGAGCATAAGGAGTGTCGCGCACGAGTCTCAACTAGGAGTACTTGATTTGTATCCACTCGACTTTCGACGACTTCGCAGCGGTTCAATTCCTACACCCTTCCTCTTTAGGGTAGGTCTGGTTGAACAGTTCTTCACTGTAACAAATGATGACAGACGGCGAGGACATAACAGAAAGCTTTTCAAGCTTCGCCCTTAAACCCTCCCCAGGCAACAGTTCTTTTCCTATGAGGTTGGAACCCGTTGGAATGGCCTTCCTTCTGAGTTCCTTGCCATCTTTTCCAGAGATCGCCTGGAAGTACTGCCCGCATTCTCATTCACCCAATTGCATATCATGCATGTAATCTCACTTTGTTCTTGGTATTTGCTTTGACCCCTCGTGGTGGTGCTAAACCCTGTTTTCTATGGATGCCTTCCAGATCAACAGACACCCGTTTGAG
>QNGE01009454.1:0-10631 GCA_008508345.1 Paragonimus westermani
TAAGCGTGCTTCTCCCATACGCGTTGAGAAATATACATTATTTATTCATCTGAATTCAGATATTAATAACCGATAGCACGTCCAAACATATCGTTCCATCAGAATAAGTTTGAGCTTATTTGACTGGCAGCCTTGATCTACTCGGATCCTGACAATAGTGTGTATCCACCAACGACTGCGGAAGGGATGGTATTAAGCTTCTCATGGAAATTATATACGGGGTCGAGGGAGTGTAGTTCATCCAGGGTTACACTTCTAAGCGGCCACGTGATTTCTTCAGATCCATTCTTTGGAAGTCTCCGCGATTATTAGCTTTTGAGCTGACCAGGATCGCGCCGTAAATGAAGTAGAATAAGACGGACGCGTGATCACCTAGTGGATAAATAATCCACCCACGACGGAGTATGATCAGCACGCCACCGAGTAAAACCAGAGTTGTGCTCCGTCAAGCCCACTGCTACGACTGTATGAAAAAATTTGTGCATACAGAGTTCTCAGTGCACACGTATGAGAAAGTCGGAAATTTATCTTCAGTTAGCTTGAAATATTCAATTACGCAAACATTGGGAGATCCTGTGCTGGGTGAATCTGCTAATCTAGATAATAAGAGTTCGTATTTTTGATTATTTGTAGATGGTTGGAGATGGAGTACCCCGACTAGCCAACGGTTGGAACAATTCAGACCATCCGAGCACCAAACGGTCTCCAAAATCGCAGTAAGTAATAACAGAAATAATAATGGCATATTTCTCGGCGCGTCTGTGAGAAACACGTTCAGGGCAGCGTGAGCGATGTACACGTTTTAAAATTATGTACACATTTTAACAACACAGTGGTAAATTTTACATTGAGTCGGCTATGTAAATGATACGACAAAACGGACATTATGTGGGAGAAAAATTCAAATTTGGGAAGAAAAACACTTTTCTGAGAATATAGTACTAAGAATCTTTCAAATTCCATAAAATAGTTGAGTAGTTACATCAGTTGGCACTTCATAAGATGAACACTGGCCGAATAATGAAGGTCGTGCGAAATAACGAGTGTTTGGAGGATGGAGGGGTGTACTGTAGAGGAATTCCATCATTGCTCCATGTGAATTGTCCCGCAAAAACGTAAGTAAAATTTTGCAATGATTGGGTGAGATGAGAAAGCACATACGTTTGCAGGGGAACGGATGGTCATCTCGACTTAACTTCATCCTTTGCTCAAATTCCAAGGAATTTTGCGCAACTCCAGATTTTGAGTGTCCGGGCGGGGTGGAATGTTTTCTCGCGTAGGATATATTAGTAAAATCAAGAACGGAAAGCGAAATCATGCGGCAAACGGGAGAACGTAAGTTGACTATGTGAACTCTGACGAACGATGAAATATGTGGTTCCCTGGCACAATCTTTCATGAAACGTTGATGACATTGTTAGTTAATCAAGTATATACCACATATGAACAGGTGTTTTCAAATAACGCGAAGGAAGGTCGATTATCAACTTCTCCTAGTATATGATTACTGCCGAATTCAGATTTCGGTTTTCTCTGTACGGTCACTATATAGAATGAGAAGATTGTTCGAAAACACCGACGGGTTGCCAGGTGGTCTATCAAAGGGAGAATAGGGAAGAGTTGCAACGGAAAGTTTTATGTTGACATGGGACCAACAGGTTGAGTTTCATTTTTTCCAAACACTTTTAGCATGTTCATATTTTGCATGGTGTTTTACTGCACACAAAATAACAATCAGTAATTTTGGAGTACCAGCATACCGGGTTGATCGGGTTGTTACCTTGGGCACGTGTATGTTGACGCATATACGCGTTGACTATACACATGCCTTCTCGTTCACGGGCAAATCTAAAAGCACAACCGTTCGCAAGATCTATCTGAAAATTGATAGTTTTGATCAGTTCCAAAGGTGCGCTGCATAACCTCACTTAACACGGAGGGTGTTTCGCCGGATGTTATTGAGTCCGTTTTCAAAACGATCGTCCTCACACAGGTACAGCTTGAAAGTGGGCATGATGTTTGTTATTGCTAGGAAAGTTTTTAAGCTTCGTTTGAATTGATGTATATTCTTATTGGCCCAATTGCATAAGGGAGTTTGTCCCAAATGTGAGAATGTTTTACTGGGAGAAAATTTCAACACATCATTCCTCGGGATTTAAGAGCTGTTAAAATGAACTTGTTTTTGAGGTTACACCTCGACCTATGTTGTAAGCGAGTCACGAAGCTGACGGTGAATTCATTGCCATAGACCAGATTGTACATGAGTGTTACGTTAAGCCTGAGTCGCCATAAGCAAGGAGGATCGTGCACAAACGTCTGGCGGCGTTCTCCGTTGCCCAGAGAAGATGGGTAGCCCAATAAACTTTCGTGATTGTAGGTTGGAGACCTCCCAGAGTAAGCTCATCAGAATTTCGCAGGTGGCTGCATATAAACGTGCAGTACTCAAACTGGAGTGGTATACGTAGTTTATAAACGTGTAATCATGCAGCAGGTAGGAAGAATTAGTGTTTAATATAACCTATCGTCTGTCTAGTTTTAGCAACTAGGGAAGATATATGTTGTGTGAAGTTGAATGAGTTTGGGTAGCGTAGACCCAGGTCACATACTGAGTAGGCGGTTGGTATGCTGTGACCATCCAGCTTTATAGAGCCATCGGGTACGTAACAACCAAGCACAACGATAGTCGATTTATTAGCTGAAAATTTCATCAGCCAAGTTTGACACCAAGTCTTTAATGACATGAGGTCTTTCCGTATATTTTCTACACATGGATTTCGATTGCCAGGTAGAAAAGCTGTAAACAAGTTTGATATCACCAGCCAATGGGAACAGTTTGCCATGTTTGATAACTTCACATATGTCGTTCATATATGAGATAGAGTAGCGGTCGCAAAACACTTCCTGGTATCACCCCACTAGTGACTGGTCCTAGCGTTGAGCTGTTGTCTTCTATTTTCACTGTTTGTGTGCTGCCTGAGAGGTATAAATAAAACCACTTAATTAATGGATGAAATATACCAAAGAATGTTATCTTGATCAGAAGATGCTTATGGGACACACGATTGAAAGCCCTTCCCATGTCTACGAAAACAGTGATAATCACTTCCCTGGCGTCAATAGATGTTGTCACATGGTTCGCAAATTCCAGCTTGCTCGTCATGCGAGGACGTTTGCCGATAAACCCATGTTGGGAGTGGTTTGTAATGTCTCGTGATAACAGGAGTTCGACCATGCGACATATCATTATCTTTTCAAACACCCCGAAACAAACTGAATTGTGGTTAATGAGACGATAATTGCTGGTGTTATGTCACGAGCCACTATTGTGGCGCAGTTTAATTTTAGGATTTTTCCACTGAAGATGGAAGAAACCTTATGGTAGACGTTGTTGCAAACAAGACTTGAAGAGAAGGGTAAAAATAGAGGGCTGATCCTTACTCCTCAACTTCCAATTCTGTCCCCGGGGATGGTAGTCGTTTGCTCTGAACCTCGCTCACAATCTAGGTAGGAACTGCTGAGCCACGACTAATTTGGGACAGAAATCCGGAGCTTTGCGGTAGAAGAAGTTCACAGAGCTCTGGTAATTTATGTACTAAGCGTATCGCACTTGTGTGCGTGCACCTCACAGAGTTGCTTGTAGACGAATGAACACTAAACTGTGATTGTGAGTAGAGTAGCTGATTCAAAACGCAACTTTAGTGGATGTTACCGACTCCACAATGGTCGGCCTTGATGAGTTTGTGGAGTCAATTCGTCATCACCAGGCACCGCCAGTCTACTGGCACATGTGCAGTGGTTAACCTATAACAAATTCCCTTCAGCTTTATAACGATCGGGGTGAGACGAGATCCCACCAGGGATAAGGCGAAGTCGATGGCGGAGAGGTCTCAGCATGTATGATGCCTTATCGTGCAGGGTGACAGTGAATTTGAGGAGCCGTGTTCGAGATTCGCCCAACTCAGGCTTGAACATCAGGATGCGGTGAACATGGTGAACCTGAACACTGGTAAGTACAAGTGCAGTTGACAGGAATTGCCAATGACTCCCGTCTTGTTCGGGTCGTCACTAATGGAATGGGAGACGCCGCTAGTGACAGCATTGCGTCATCGGTCGGCGGTTCCAGTTTTCTCATAATCAATCCATGGAGCAGTCCGGCCTCAGAGTATCCAGCAGCATGTGTGCTTCTGAGAGAACGTCTTCAGTCAACGCAATTGACGAAAGTACGACCCTTGCTAGCCGAGGATTATCAACATGTGACGAATCTGATTTCCCTACTTACCAAGTAAAAGAGTTTGATACAAGTAAATTTACGCCCATTTGAGTGGAAAGCCCTTCATGAGCTCTCAGATATGCTATCCACGAAGCTTTAAGCAGCTGGCAGTACATTCCAGAAGGTTCCGGAAAATTACAGCATCCACCTAAGCAGGGGAGCCAATCATTTTAGGAGCGACGATGTTGGTGCACTTGAAGGACCGTTTCAAACTCAAACCATCATTAAATTCGCTCTCTCCAGCAAAACTAGACTTTTCGTGTAGGACCGGGTGAAGAACCTGAGAATTGACTCATGTTTCCATGGCCGCTGTTGGCGGGTTCTCTCCAGTAGTGGGTGTTGATTTAGCTCCTCGCATTGCGCGTTCCACGATTGTTATGCGTTAATAGAAGGTTGATGAAAACGTTCACTGCCACATTTATTTCCTTCTCTTTGGTTCCTCTCCTTACAGTAGAATTCTTCTTTACGATGTTTACGAGCCTATCTTACAGACTGACACAACCACTCAAATTACGTGCGTGGAAAATCATTTCTTCCACGAGTGTTAATCTTGATGAGTTGCTAAATCTCTGCGTCTTTTACGTGTAAAAACTTGGTTCCGCGTAGTTTTTCCTTCTTGTTTTTCTTGTAACACCTTTGTTTATGTGTTCTTTAACTTCTCACGCACTTGATCGCTGCGCAATTGGGCGATTGTTGCGTTTGGTCATGTTTGCTTGAACCGTTAATCTGGGAAGTTTTATATTGGGTGGATTCAATATGAAGGTTCTGTGTTATCCTCCTCTATTTAGTTCATAATAATTTTTTGAAAATTAACACCTAATTAATAGAAAATTCGCCGATACGACCGTCTCCTTTCTTGGATCCGAATCGGTTGCTTAACGGGCTCAGAATGTACGGACGCTCGTTGCCCACAGACACGACTATCCTGGATTCAGCTTATCGACAGACGTTGCGAGTGAACTATGCGTTGCTCGAACAACCGCCAGATATCCGGGATCAACAGTGAGCATGAGCGTTTTCGGTGTAACCAAGGTACCTCTCTGACTTTGTTACTATAGCAATTTTCGTGTATGATACTATAACTGTAACACGTTACATACTTAACAGACTGCAGCCAGTGATTTCGACCTAGCTCTGCTGCTTTCTCACCAGATTTCCCTAGAATCACAGTGTGGAACTATGTGTCGCAGGGCAAACGCTGCATCGCGCGGTCCTCCATGCGGGCAAAACACAAAAACCCACGCAGAACCTTTCATCATTTTTGTTTGGTTTGAATAAAAGCCTGAGGCCAAAAGCCGGGGCCCATAGGAACCAGTTAATTGGTAATTCTCGTTGTCTTTAGAGTAAGGAAACGGTCAAATATTCATCAACAGACGTGGGAGGAATTCCAAGTTTAAGGTACTCAGACACCGGCTCGCTGCTCCGCTCTATTTTCACGCTGAAATCAAGTACTTCATCGAGACCTGTATCGGTTGGCGTCCTGACGACTGAGTGGCGTGTTCGGATGTTGGTCAGATCGCGATTTCCCTTGGCAAAATGTTTTCGAGTAATGACTCCTGGTGATTCCGATAATTTTGAAATTTCGGCTTAAAACCGAGAGCTTAGTGAACGTTTACGCCTGTTGACGTCCTAGGAAGTGACTGGCGTGCTTCGGAGTCAACCCAAAATGTGTTTTCCGTCGATGCGATGCGTCGATGGTGATCTTGGGGTAGGGTGAACAACGAAACGAAACGACCAATCTCAGTTGCCATGGATTGCTAGACTGAAGTTTTACTTGAAATTATTACGGAGTAATAAAGTGGTTGTTTTAACTTATGTCCCTCTTTTTTGACTACATCTACGCCCTCAAGCCACGAGAGCCTTTGCAGGCGATTTGCCTTAAAAGATGACTACTCGGTTGGTAAAAAAATGAAATCGGACAATCAATCTCGACCTTGTCTTCTCAGCTGTGACCCTATGATCTCTTGAACTTCGGTTCTACTGCAGACATGCTAGAAGATTTTTACCAGCGTGATAGGCTTCCATCTCAGCTTCTCTCGTTCAATCGAGAATGACTGGCGACCCTATTCCGGCGTGGTAACTTGGACACCTCATACTCCATTTAGTGCTTGTGGCAAGTTTTTCTACTTTCTCGAGGACGGCAATATCCTTTTTGAGACATGGTGGCCCAACTTGGCACATTATACCGAATGGGGGCTAACTACGGCTGGGTGCAACGGAATGCGCACGGCTGGATATGGGTTGTTGATGGCGGGCTTCCGTTGATATAATGCTCGCCGTGCTTTTATACCAGCCGCAGCACACTAGGCAAAGAAGGTCTAAGAGACACTTGAGTACACAAGCGCATCGTTTGCTGTTTCACTGCTGGTTCGAGGGTTTTCCTGTGTGCGTCCAATATTTACCTAGGGTTCGACAGGACAGCGTCAGTAAGGATAGGGTCTAACAAGATGATTGGTGGGAAGCCCAACTTTGATGCGCATTTGCATACCTTCATGATATTCTGTTGCGAGGCTACTGAGTCTGACGCACTCCAAACCAGTTTTGTAACATTTTCGTATATGTAACATGAACTGATTGGGCCATCGGCCGAATTGTGTATGTACACCAGGATGATCAAGGGAGGGGTGATTAAAACTTGTAGCACGTCATTCAACAATACTTCTCACAAGCTCAGCATAAACTACCTTCCTGCTACAAAATTCTGAATGTGAATACAGCTCGTGAGAGATATCCCGGTTTATCGCAGCTTCCAAAGCACTATCCCTTGACTGACGGAATGGAAGACTTTCTGGAAATTCAAACAGCACACCTCGATCACTCCTCTATCCAGCTTCCCCCCGACAGTGTTTAAAAACGTCAGCAGGTTGGTAAGACACGTCCTACCTTCACAAAAGCCATGATGGAGAGCTGTGGGAATTTCCCACATACAGGAGAGTAATCATATCCTCCCTTGTAGGATGTGTTCAGATTCCTTCTGGTAGCATTATTCAGACTCGCTGACCACAAAATTTTGACAACCGACCGATTACCGTCATTGGAGATGAGAATCATGGTGGCTTTTTTCTAATCCCCTCATGCCACTACTGAATTCAGTGTAGGATTGCACATATGGACAAGAGGCAGCACCGGCGATTTGTTCAGGGGTTTTGGAAGGGCAATTTAAATGAATTTCGGTGGCACGAAATATGTGCTGTTTACCGCGAATACCGCTCGTACAAATTCGTGGCACGCAATGTCCTTCTCCCCAACGAAGGCTTACTTTGGCTTGGATAGACGTTCAGATACAGCAGTATGTGAGCGATAAACACTTCTAAACTGTAGCATAAACGCGTCCTCTATGCCATTTTCAATTAACATGGTCTTTCAGCCCAAGAAAAATGCGGTTTCGGTTTCCCTGCCCAATGAGGACCTGTACCGTACACATCCGTAGATTCTTTCAGGGTTCCGTTTGTTTTTACGTACCAGGTTGGGATCACACTCAAGGTGGGCATACATTTTTACCTCAACTGTTTCGGCTAGAACTTCTTTGTATATTATAGGGGTTCTTTAGAACTTTTGAGAAATACGTGATTTCCGAGTGATATACTTATGCTACAACGCATCTTTGACCTCGGGGCAAACACTCAACTTCCTGCCTTTTCTTTCACCCGGTTTTTGAGGGATGTTCTATGTTGTAAAATCACGGAGGTTGTTGACGTAGTTTGTTCATAAACTATCGTCGTACTCTGTGGAAGCTAGTGGGCAGTAGATCAGCCCGACAGTTTTGTTATCAGTTTCTAATGAGCCGATTGGCAAAGATGTTGCACTTTATGCGCTGGTTTTACCGAAATAGAGCGCTGCATTGAGGAATAAAACGTCACGTGATCGCTGTTTTCGGGCCTTGTTACAAACGTTGTGCTTCTGATGTCGCTGCTGTGACGAGTTACGAGTTGGTTTACTGGTGAGTCTACCTGGTCATGCCAAGGTGTTGCGCCGACTTGAAATCGTTAAAAGGGTCGAACAAATTGTGCTCAAGCCCTTCTTCGTCAACAGATTCCGATGGACGAGTGACCTCGTGGGCAATAAAGCCTCTCGGAGCAAGTAGCCGATAGCCAGGCTGGCTAGCCCTCTCCAGTGGTTTCAGCAACGCCTGTCTGCCTCCCGGACTTCAGTATAACCAAGAGACCATCAGTCGGGGGTTGACATGACAGGCTAGCGGCGGTTTGAATACCGACGCAAATTTAGTTACAGTAAATGGATGACTGTCTTTCAGAACTTCAGATCAATGAAGAAACAACCATTCTCAGAGGCACTGCTGTGATCTTTGCGATACCGATGGAACGATCATCGCTATTACGTTTGAATTAATGGGCTGGCTCGAGGTTAGATGCTCAAATCATCCGATTTATCTGTGTGAATACCAAGCGGGCTTCCGTAGTCGTGGAAGACAATTGTCGCGAGCGGGGTGTGCCACCGCTCTTACGATTACAGCAAGTACCGAGAACGGATTGGTATCAAAAGTTGACAAGATTTTAATCAAACAGAAATATGGCTTCGTCTTAAAACGTACCCTAGCGGATCAGCCCACGTCTGGAGAAGAAAAGTCGCTTGACGGATTAACAACCCCGCAAGAAAAGATCTGTTGTCAAAGCAGGGTTCAAAGACGGGGCTTGTGAAGCTTTTTGTCGTGACCTTTTCAGCTGCTATCGGCCGCTAAGATGAAGACCGGTCCTACGCTAAAGAAAAAGAGTGTAAAATCAGGCCATCGCAGAGTATCTTGAGTTCAAGTGGGTGAAAACAAGAATTTTGGGTGAGGACCCAGAGCCACATGTATTTCAGTGGCCAGTCTGGTAGTAACGTGCTCAACAAGCTAAACAGCGAGTATGTTCCTCTTCAAGCAGACACACACGACTCCACAGATGTGCACACGCAGTGCTGTTGCAAACGCTCAGCAAACTTTCTGAATCGCTCTTTCGTCTATGTATGAAGAGGTCCGTTATGTCATTTTAAGTGCTGCAAACTCCTTTTTGGTAGACACTTCAGGGCGATACCCAAAAGACAAATAAGGCTACATCCAAATGCTCGGATCTCTCTTCATATCGGTTTTCTTGATGGTTACGGTGCTGAGTGCATTGTGAGAGCCGGAGCCATTCCCAGTATCTATACTGACTGGTATACTCTTGTTAAAGGGAGTAGTTCAGCCTTGTGCTCACTACTTCATCACCCTATATTTATCTGTAGTGCACTGGGATCTCCAACCTTCTAAATGTCTAAGTCGCCAGCTTAGAGAAGAGGGCTGTTGAAAGTATCATGCGAAAGGCCTTTGGTGTGAACTAGAATTAGAAGACGACCGAAAGCCGACTCCCAGGAAACTCTCGCAGGGATCAAGAAGGAAGCTGAAATGTCAAACCCAGTCGTAACTCTGAACGTTCCGTTTTCAGAAGATAATAGCCAGACTAGCATCCCCTTTGGATGGCGCATGATTCCAGGTCGCATTTTGGAGAATCATTTGAGTCCCCGTCAAATGCCGTAACGAGAGCGAGGGAAGTGGAGTTGGAAATGGGGCCATCGTCTTCAGCTTCCTGAAGATTTGCATATTTGTTACCCGTGGCCGGTTAGAAAGAAAGCCATTCTAAGTGGAAGAAAAGATACTATTCCTCAGGAGGTTTTTAAGGATGCTTCATTTTGATGAGCGCTCCAGTATCTTTCATTGGAGACTGGTGAGGCCGATTGGTCTGTAGCTAGTAGGCGGAATGTTGATGACCCGCTTTGTAAATTGATATGAATTTGGCTTTTTCTCGTGCATCAAGCATTATGTCAATCTGAGGTATCATTCTAATCGACTCATGCTAGAACTGCGTCAGACCGACTGAAGATTCCCCGAGGACACTGAGTTGGATCTTATCTGGACTCACCGCGTTAAGTGAACGAACACTGAATGGGAAGTTTTGATTGAATAAATAAATAATATATATTTCCCAACGCATGTGTGAGAAGCACGCTTGGTTACGCGCGATCACTGTGGATATTTGCAAACCATACATAAACGAATAATTTAACAGTAGCACAAACGTGAAGTTTCTTGCAAGAATTACGTGGTCAAAGAGGAAACGACTATAGTTTATGGAACTTTCACGCACGCAACAGAGAAATAGGTAGTCCGCTTATTTCACCGATTCAGTCTCAAAAACATTGGGATGTTACACTAATTCATTGTTTACAAGGTTGTATGATGAGCGATTTTTCAAATATTTCAAGGTCACTCCGGGAGGGTGTCCAACCGCACCTTTGGAATTTTTTGCTGTTAGGGAATAAAATTGGCGTCCGGAAATTGTCAAGATAGATCGGCTTTGGCGAGGCATGGCGGAAAATCCCAAAATCA
>QNGE01009455.1:0-12794 GCA_008508345.1 Paragonimus westermani
AAGGATGCCCACTTTTTAGAGAGTAAACACAGATTTGTAGCTTGACCGAAGTCCATATGCAAGTACTGTCAAACATAATGGTTTGCTTTCACCGTAAAATTTGACGCATCAAGTTTCTGACTGAATTACATTCCCCCACTGCTGGTTCAACCCACATAATCTGAATGGAATTCCGAGAGAATATAAACGAGGAACAATTGTGAGTATTCTGCTAACTGTGAATAATAATTTAACGAATAACAGTCGGATTTGGTTTGCTCAGTTAAAAGTACTTTGAAGGGACCCGATTGTGTAAAGACTTGGCTTCCACTGAATTTGAACCAGCAACAGAAACAGCTGGTTCAAACGCATCAGCTGCTTTACCGTTTGAGCCATGAAGCTGAGCCAAAGTTCCGAGTCAGCTCAACCGGCAAAGAGCTTGTCACACTTTGGCTTGATGTTTCTGCCACTGATTCGAAACCGGTCGAAATTCAGAAATTTCACAATCTGGACAATTATAACGTAACATATCTGTCAAACTGTTACTCACTAGTGAACTATCATAAGTGAACTATCTGTGGTCGTCCATCATGAGTTCATTTTTGTTAAACCGGTTAAGATTTTGGCTAATACGTTTGCACAATTTGTCCGCACACACCAACGACAGTTCATAGGCGACACAGAGATATTCTCTCCCATTCAAAACTTCATAAACAACTTTTACCAGACAGACTGTTTGTCTCTGACCAAAGAATTTAGCGATATAAGTTGGTCTGGTACCTCAATGTACACGTCAGTCGATGATTATTGTGAGTCTGCTGTGAACGCTGTTACCGAAGCGACAGACAGTTGTGTTCCGGTCAGATAATTTAGACGACCCAGAAGCAAAATCGGATTTGGTGCTGCACAAATCGTTTACAGGCACCAGTAAGATCAGTTTGGAACGTATACCAGTCGGAAGGAACCAAAATTCACAAAATTAGTACTGCACGGTCTATGGTCTGGTCACAAAGGCTGTGCGGACACACAAGCGTCAGTACCAGTTTGATCTGACTAACATGATTAACGTCGAACTCACGTAGATGAGATGATTGTCTCAAACAGAGAAGCTGCCGAAGAAATTGGCAACCAGCATTTGAATGTGTACGCTACCACCCCCACAGCAGCAGTACATACACCCATTACCAGTGCTACAGGTGTTAGCCGAACGACTACTGTTATAGCACGCATCAGGTTTTGAAAACAATCAGCGCTTTGTGAAAATACTTTTCAGGTCCCTTAACCCGTCCCTCAGTAGTGTGTAATAGCCAGGAAAGCCAGTTGTGTAATTGAGTTACTTACTAGACAGTTTGGACAGCTCCACTTCGGCTGTTACACTTTTGTGTTCAAATTGCTAGTGTGTCCCCATCTAGATACCGGAGCTCGCCTTCATTAGTTCGTGAAAGACATTACTTGTAGTGAGAAGGTACAGCATAAAGCTGTGAAATGGTTGCGATGCCGTCTGCTACCCTACCCATGAACTGGAGCAGTCCGTAATGTGTTACCAGTACATCTAAGAAGGTTTCGTTCGAGTACGCGGCATCCTACATCAACCTTAATAGAACGGATAAAAACCTGTTCCAAACGAAAATATTCATTTTAAATTAATTCGCTCAAGCTACATGACAAAACGAGCCGCTTGACTTCCACATGACAATTTAGGCTTCTGGGTACCCTCAATCTAGAGTAACGCACCAGTTACTCTTAAGTTTATCGCCCGTAGTTGAATATGATTGCACACATCTGGACACCAAACCGACTCTTCAGATAACTTGGTCGTCAGCAGCATTGAGGTAGAGAAAGGACGCGCGCGAAATAAATGTTGATGTTACCTAACTGTTTTCTGTGTTTCAATACGATTGTCATATGCCTGCTGGGCATTGGTTAGGCTTCTACTCTGCCTATTGTCTCCTGACTTTTGTTTCACATTTTTTCTACTGCTGAACCTCCAAAATTGGAACATTCGCTAAATTTGCTTATTTCTCTAGACCGCCCATCACAAATTCACATGTACATGGGCTACTCTTAAGTTTCCATAATTTGTCACTTTTCAGTGAATCCCATACATGGTATAATTCATTACGCACATGTCTTCTTTTTGCTCACAATGACCTACCTAGATGTGGATGTCAGGGTTCGTCCGGGGATTGTAATCGTCAAACCTCTGCAGTTCTTCGAGTTCGAGTGTACATCCAATGTGAAAGGCAGTGCGCCACAAGTGTTGTTAAACAATCGATCGATTGAAAGAGATCCACGTTTCCAAATAAGTCGGCCAACCACGGAACAAGTGATAGTGCGTGCACCTCAAGGATTACCAGACCACGGAGGATATGTTTTTCAGTGAGTTATTCTCAAGTGAAGCGATCAACCTGTGCACGGATAATGACCGTCAAGACATTGCAGTTGTCACAAGCACGTGAAGCTTGTGAAGTTGGCGGCTATTACTCCTTTCAAATTCCACATACGTTGTTGCATATTAGCCATGTGCCAGAAGAAAAGATGTAAGAATCAGTTTTTACACCTCATTTTTGCGAGTGGGTAAGCGTCCACAGATCATTTTGAAGAAGCCCATTGATATGCATTTACTCCAATCCAACTGCCTTCTGTCTTATACCACACGTAACCTAACGCAGAGTGCGATAGACGTTTGCAGAACTAGCCGCTGTTAGTGTGGAACCCCTGACCCATCTATCAGAATTCACAGCCTTTTCTCAAGTAAACTTCCTTTGATAGGTCCAACCAGTCCATAGTGGTTTGCTTGGCAGGTTAAAATGACAGTTCAGAAGAGAAAAAGCATCTCCTAGTGCAGATCTGTTCTGAAAACGGCTATCTGAAGGTATCTTCAGGTTCATTGACGTTAATGCACAAAATGGTATGCAACTTACAATTCTCAAAAAAGTATTGGCTGAGAAGCGATACCTTGTATTGGTTAGTAGAGAAACATCAATAAAAAAAGCTTTACCTTGTTTCATTCATCTGCTATCACGCTCTAAACTTTAATACACCGCACTTTCATTGATATAAATATTGTTTGATTAGCGTATAATTGCTAATGAAAGTCGAAAGTAAGTAACTCCGGGTCACGCGCATCAAGTAATCTTACTAACGCAGACTACATGCGATTCATTTGGGCACGAATTTCCACATTCAGAGCGATTCTTCGACTGGATCACTGGGATATCAAACACTGCGTCGGAGTTTTCGCTTTTTTAGAGACTCTTTGTGATGCACAAGTTTATCCTTGAATTAAAACCATCTTGCATACGAGGTGAAGACAACCAAAGTATTATATCGGATGTAAGTGGCTCAGATGAAGTCGGTAACACAAATTTTCCAACCATTCACCCTCACACTTTTGATGATTTTCGTTCTTTATACGAACGGCGGCTGCACTAAAGTCTTGACCCTCCTTTGGAAACACTTTAACAGATGTTTGTCTGTGAGAGGAACTCACCGACAAGTGGTTGTTCGATTGGACAGTACGTGTCCTAGTGGTCAATACAGATGTCCCGCCGGAGGTTGCATTCCTGCAACTGCGTTCTGTGACGGACGGTTTGATTGCCCTGACCGTTCCGATGAGGATAGCAAATATTGCGGTGAGTAACTGATTCATCTATGTTGTTATTGTCACAGTGGTATGTTAATATTAAACGCACTAATTAATGTCATACACTTGTTGAATATCAGCAAACTGAGAAATCGATGACTCCATTGATAAAAAATCCATCCAGTTACATTTATTGTTTGTCGATACCGATAACATTTGTCCATGGTTTTATCATTCACGTCAAATATTCAGTGGTGAAATTCATACAAAAACACAGCTTTGATCTCGATGTAGCTCTTTGACGGACCTTCTGTTTGTCCGGATCGATAGGCTAACCTCATTCATTGACTGTTAGATGTTATCGGCATATGTCAATTTTAATGACAACTTGGCTACTGACTTGTAACCATTAATCCATACCGGTTAGTATATTACCAGATTTTTGTCAACTATATCCGTAGACGACTGCCGGGTGGATTCCTTACTCCGCCCCTTTTTATCTATAACATTCTGTGTCAACCAGATATCGAACTACTCATAATACCTGGCTACATATTTGTCGAACCAAATGCTCCGCTTGAGTTTGTCTGTGAGTCAAAAGAGCCAGGTGTCCAACCCATGGTTCGGTTTGCTGATGGTCGTGAAGTGCAGTCCGACCCACGATTCACCATCCGTCGGCCATCACCTCAAAGAATAGTGGTACAGTCTGAAGTTGGTTTGTCGGAACTTGAAGATAACACGCGGATAATGTAAGTCTTTAGCTGTCTACAATTTATTTCAAAATGTTCACTACGACACCCATCACAGGTCTCGAAATATTCCCTGTTCTCTCTTTCGGACGGAGTGTTCTTGTTTTGAACTCACATGTTCCCAGTAACTCAGGCAGTGATGTAAATGGTGTACAACCACACAAATGGGCTCTTTACTTCACCTTGTTTTCCATGACCTTTGTTTTGCTTACAGGGGATAAACACTATATTGCAATCCACACAATCCATAGTGGTTAACCTAGGGTCAGGAAGGAAAGTAATTTTAAGCTAATTAAACTCATGAGGCGCACCTTCCAGAACATAGCCCACAAAAACTGAAAAGGAAAGGGGTGATCGGACACCTTCGATGAGCACCACTAGAAGGGATGAACACCTCTCATGAATGTCGTTGAACTCCTACCTTGAGGGTAAAATGGGCATACGAAGATTTTAGCAGACCCTTTATTTCACTGAAATTCCCTTGCAAAGAAAGGAGTTCGGGGGGACGTTAAGAGTAACCGGATTCATCATGCACTGGTAATTAGTAGAGGATTTTGGTCGATATAACTTGAACATCACTTATAATCGGTGGCAATCATCGCATCCCTGTAAACTTTTCAGTGACCTCTCTTCGGAAAGAAACACTTTATTGAAGTTTCGCTCTTGATAGATCTCTTCAGTAGTGTATATCCTTACCACGACCGGAACTAGGATTCTGGTCAAGCTTACATGAGGCAGTGGTCTCATATTAGGCACAAGTGATTCATCTTATACAAACTCACCCACGTTTGCTTGTATTACTGATTAGCTCTAAAAAGAGCGAAACTGGAACATAGTGATTTTTTTCAAAAGGGGCTCCCTGGACAGTCTACGGGAGTGCGGTAGCTACTGTCACTTGTGAGTGATGTTCAGCTCATAAGTAATAATTTCTACACAGTTCATGAGCAACTGGTTCACTTATTTATTGCTAACGTTTCATTCCCAACACATGAACATCAAACTAGGCGAACCAGACAAACCAGTTACAAATTTACTGATATCTAAAACACGTTAACTGCAAACAGATATACAAATCTGAAGGCACTAAACTATTCCCGTGAGACTCACTGCTAATTTCACTGGATCAAAGGTAGACAACGTATCACAAACGAAATCTGTGCGATCAGTCAGGTCACTTTGTCAGAGAGTCATTGGGTATTGATGGAGGTGAACAGAATGGTGATCCCGCAGTCATAAGAAGACTACTCTGAAATTTTTACACACTCCGAGGCCTGTAGAAAGGTGACTGTTTACCGACGATAGCTAATTTAAGAGATTATTCGCCATTCAGTATTTTGGCAACGGTATAATTTGTCAAACAGTGGGGACATCGTTGGAAATCACTGTGCGCCCGATCTGTTAGTACCACAGCGCAGGGCATCATTTTATTTGCCAATAAGGAAGAGAAACAGGGAGATGTTGTCTATATCTCACGTGACGTATATCCTTTCATTCACTAGTCAGATCAATACATTGTAGCTTATTTGCTATGCCGTCAAAGCGATACAATCGAATGAATAGGAACCGCATCAAACGTCTATCGCAATTGCAGTTTGGTAGGAATTTCCCGTATCATGGTCGATGAGAGGGCGTGAAGACTTAAAAGAACCAAAGAGAACAAGCTAATGGTAATACGTTGCACACTTCGTTTGAACTGACTATACGTGTCGCTAGAGAGCAAGGCTGCTGAAAGTCAGGATGACGGCGCATTTGTCTAAGTAGGCAGGAAGCGTCGTCAGCCAAACACTTGAATGTTGTGTGGATGAGTTCAGGCGTCGCCTACGAAATACGCCGGCTCCATCCATAACGCGTCAAGTGTTCGAGACAAATCACGAGGTTGGTAGTCCGTTGACATCTTCAGCCGCGCCACCTTGCTGGGTATGCTGCGGTTAAACGCTTTATGCCGCCATCGCGTATTCAGAAGTAATTGTTAATTAGCTTAGTTCCACCTTGGCAAAGCTAGTGGATTTTTCATGCCTGTGTAGGACACTTCGTATCAGTGACCATTTTACACACAATCTGTAGTTTTCTTCTTTGCAGTGAATTCAGTCTGAATGAAGATCGTGCAGTGTACCGTTACGAGCTGATCTTTTTATGTTCAGATCTAATTGGCAACCAACACTGAGGGTATATTTGAACTTCGCATTCCAAAGGGAATCTTTTAAGGCCCTCTTACTCCAGTTAGAGACACGATTCTAGGGCTCATCCGGTATTCATGACCAGAGAAAACACACTAGGATATCAGCGGCATGCATAATGAGCTCACGTACCTGTAGTGAGCGGACCGGCAAACTTGGATGATACACAAAAAACAACATTTTTGCAAAGCAAATCCATTTAGTTCATTTCTTCAGTTGTGAACATTCATATTAACTTCAAAACAACTTGTTGGAAATCGGTAATTTCGTGTCAGTAATGTTTCGTCTCTTTCCAGATAGCTCCATCAAGCCAACTGGGCTAGTTACAAATTCGGCGTTAATCAAGTCTATCTAGGTTTGAGTAATTAAGGCAGGGGGTCAGAGGTTCATTTTGCAAAAGATAGGGACCAACAGTACTCTCGAATTGTTGCACACAATAAACATTCTTGATGTGGAACCCAAGACAGAAGTAAACTCGTTACTATTTAGGTGAGTTAACCAAAGGATCAGTAAATACTACGGGTCGTAGAAAGTGAGATCTTATTCTAAGATTTCTAGGAATTTCAGCTCACCCAGCTGTCAGCCCGACCTAATTTGCTGACTGCGTGATGAGATATGAACTCAAAATTACCAGAGGCACTTTGATGTACTCATCACAATCAGCAGCTTTCTTGCAACCGCCAAATCTCGAACTACTGGGAGCCAATCAGTGACCAAACGGAATACTTCACTACATTATATATGCGGTAGAAACAGGATCAACTAAGTATTGCAGTAGGGAAGTAATATAAACTTCTGATTGTCTGTCGCTGATACTATGCTGATGTGATGTCAATCACTGTGGTCACGGAAAGCAGGGGAATAGCTTTATGTCTATGGAAGTGTTAGGTAAGAGACAGAACACGTTTTGAGGTTTTGGTGCTGTTAGAAGGCGCATCTCATAACAAGGCAAATGAATCGAATCCCTCAACACCGTTTGACTATTTGCAACTTCGAGGTTGTGAGAACCTACAAGTTAGCTGTCTGAAATGAAGCTGGACTAGTTCAGGCCCACAATGTCTGGGGCAGGTTCAGTGTCGGATGAATTGTTTTGTATGATTCCAATTATCCAATCAGGTTGTAGCTGTGCGACCACATACCTGCACACTATCTGAGCTGCTGTTTCGCGTTTGGCTTAGCGACGCCTCAATAACCGGATTCGTTTTGAAACCACAACTACTATACATGGTCGCTAAGAGTGGTTTGCTCACTATCCTGACTGTATTATGTGGTACTTGCTTATTGTATAAATTCAGGGATTTTCTTACTCTGACTCGTTCATAATAAACTTTGATACTCATGTCTTCTTCGCACGTTGGGACGGAAGCAGTACGATCGAGTATGCCATGGTAACAAGGATGTTTTTTTAATTGTTGATATGAGCTGGATTGAATAGATGTTTTAAAGTAGGCTTTTACATGACTCAGTGAAATCTTGAATGGATCGCACCTGTTCCTCTGAATCAATTCACTTGATTAGCAGACCAGTTGATGTTGGAATCGGCAGACTAACTTTGGATGGTTCATCAACAGCCACGCATGAGCCAAGCGTTTGAGTTAAACCAGCAGAACATATTAATTAAAATGGAGTAGGTATTTATCTTTTTTGATCGCTTCTGTTTGTACTGGGAAGAACTGCGCTAACAGTCTTAGCACTGTACGTTTCGTAGAATCACTGCTTCAACCCGCATGAAATACCGCACGATCTCCACTCCACTCATGTGGTTGATACACAACCAATGGGTTTTACCTTATCATTGTCCATTGTGTAGATGTTACACCGCCACCGGTTCCCACCAGGAGTTACTTGTCCAAGTGGATACTGGGTGCCCTCCAGATCATCAGCGTTGTCGTGATGGGACCTGTAGACCGAGGTCTGACTTTTGTAACGGGAGACGGGATTGCCCTGATGGGTCAGATGAAGATCCGACTCGATGCGGTAAGCATTCCCTTTAAAGTTGCTTGGTAAATGTCAGTGTGTAGTTAAAGGAAAACGCTTCCTTTGCATTACTGTTAATTGAAAAAGTGATTTGAAGTGCACTGATAAATCAACTTATGGGTGATTTGAAAACCGGGTTACAGAAATTATATGCAAAAACTTTTTAAATAAAGAGTTGTCCATAGTTTTAGAGATTAGAACTTATTTTCATTATACGCAACTGCGCTGAAAGATTTAATGCACCACAAAACCCTGAAGTTCTATTGAATAGTGACAATATTAACTACAGTTCGAGCGTTTTGACCAGCAAGCGTACCACACAACCAAAGTAATGCATGTTCTCACGCAGTACGCCCGACTAGTTCTATTTGGACGCTGTACGGACTGAAGACAATATCATTCATCTTAAGTTAGATTCATAGTTGACTAAATCGTGCAGTCTAAGGAGCTAGGTTAAAATGAACGGTACTCACTTTGGTCACAGCTTTCTCATTCATAGAATTGAAGCTGATTGATGGGAACAAACAGACACATTATTTTCAAACGTCGACTTTAGTGTTTTTCTTAAGCTTTATAAAATCTACACTCCACTTAGAATTTTGTCACTCTGACAAGGCTCAGCTCCACTGAGCTGCACCATACTCAGTTTGACAATAACCATATTATGGTTTCTTACCCGAGATGTAAATAGGTCAGACATTGGGCTCGCTGGAACGTGCATTCCAAAACAGGGAGAATGACAATCTAAGTTATCTGTGGCGTACGGAAGGACGGTTTTTAAGCAAACTTAAGAGAAGGTTGTTAGGTCTACATAGTCTGTCCATTTGTTTACTAATCCCTTATTTGAGCTTCATGAATTGGAACAAAAAAATCACTGTAAATTTTTGTTGATTATCTTCAGTGGCGTACACACAACCTCCTTAAAAACGATGAATCTTGTGATTGTGGATTTTCCAAACTTCGCTCCGTGTGTCCGAAATGAATGTAACTGGCATTTAAGTAAAGTACTTCGATCATATCCACTGTTAAGTCAGCGGCATAGTAATCCATGCAATTGTTTCAAGTGAGTGTAGACCGGAATTCGAATTCCAGTTTCTGGCAAAGATATACCATACTGGTGAGCATTCACAAGAATGGGTGTTTCATGGTTCCCTTTCAGCAGTAAGTGTGGCGAAGATTGGACAAAAATATGTGGGTCCTGGCTTTCCAGACCACTCGACTTCAGTCACACTGAGAATCTGTGTAATAGCAGACAGTTGTTGGAGCTAACGTGTTTAAGGACACTACTACACGTGCGAGTACTGATCTTTGAAGTGACCCATACTTTGCGGACAAAAGTATACTCGACGAATGTCAGCATGAGTGGTTTGGTTCATTTCAATGTGAGCATGAATACACTTAAATCTTCAAGTTACTCCCATTGCGTATAAACGGTAAAGGGGCGAGTAATACAGGAATTTTGTTGTACGTATGGTACCATGGTGAGTTAATTGGTGTCTAACGACTGTTATGACTCTTGATCAGAACTGCTTACCCTACTATTTTCTCGACTCGTTGTAGGATCGTTTGAAGTCTCTGTCACTCCCGGTGCGATTAACGTCAGGCCACACAGGAGATTTGTCTTTGAATGCACCTCTCCCAGACCAGGTGTTCAACCACAGGTCAATTTCGACGGCTTTCCCGCCGAACGGAACCGGTTGTTCGTCGTTCATCGACCTAGTGCGGAGCGCGTCATTGTGAGAGCCGAACAAGGCTTACCATCTACGGGAATCCACATTTTTAGGTACGTTGGGAGCCTCATCCGCAGCATGTGGTATTTGCTAGTTCTTGACGATGATTTTGTATGACCTCTCGTTTGATGTGAGTTGTTAACACAAAAAAGGTTTATTCAGCCTGTAAAAAATGACTCTATGTGTCACGTGCTTGGGCACTTAGTCGAAGAAATCAGAACGGTAAGGGTCTAAGCAGCACAAGGTGACCTCATGTTCCTGGATAAGCGGCACATTCTCATGGAGAAACAGCACTGCCTACATTGGCGGCAGCTATTGAGCAGCAAGCGTGTTACAACTTGATCGGCTCGTTCGTTATCATTTTCCTTGGCGCAAACTTGAGGCATGTTCAAACGAATTGTTTCAATCACCGACTTATACTAATTTGGACGTAACGGGTGATTGCTATTCGGATTCACAAGTGTAGGTCGACTCCAATTTTGCGGATTTGCTTGTGTCAGTCACCTAATCTGCATATTACTTTTAAACAGCAAACAGACCCTACCGTAGGTCGCGTTAACTTTATAAGCATCCAATTCTTTGATACGTTCAACGGCATTTATTTACGGACTAACCCGTCACAGTAACTGGAGCCGAAGGACGCCTGCACACAAATGCCTCCCCTCTCAAGTGGCTTGCGCTTCACCACTCCCAGTTTCATACACACATCTCATATCCAGTGTAAACCAAAGGGCTACGACTGGAAGACGTGTGAGTGGAGGTCTCCAAAATCTAGCCGGTCACTGCACACACATTTTAATAGATGTTACTCTAGCAGTCGTGAGCATGTTAGTCAGTTCCTTGTTCAACTAGCAGGTCATAGCACAGGTACTGGGAGTGGTTAACACATGTTAGGATCTATCAAAGAATCCTGTGGCTAGCACGGAAATGCGGATCTCGCATTTGTTTGTGCTCACCTGAAATCTTCTGTTAAATAATAACGAGTTGAAAAGGCAAACAATAATTTTTTAATGGTCCCAGCAGCCTTCCTCTTTCTTGTCTTGAAAATAAATGCTGCTTCGCTGATATACAAATCTAATGGTATACTAACAGGTGTTCATAAAGTCAGTCGGAACATGGGAAGCCAATTATCCCATGAAAGCCTAAATTTTTAAAAGCAGATTTTCTCTGGGAATTGCATTTCCACGTAAGTGTCACCCTGAGATCATACCAACTGCTAGATCACATGCAAACCCAGCTTCATAATAACGGTACCACACTGGCCTCTTACTTAGAGTACGATGGTTGTCGACAAGAAAATGTTCTACCGGGGCCCACTAAAAACTGGTTGTATTTCAATAGAGAATAAGTGTTTTGCACACCGATGTCGCTGATGTACGGTGTTATCGGGCCAGTTAGCTGGCCAAACATCCTATAACCATACGCAATGGCTTGCAGGTCGAACCATGATTGGATTAAACACGTGTATATCACTGAATGTTGGCTGCCTGGTTGAGTGACATGCTGTAGGTATCAAAGTCTCATCTTGGCGAATATTCAATACCTATTGAGGAACAGTTTTGCAACAAATAACACCGAACTCGCCTTTCTTTGGTGTTACACCTCCAACTAGTGCAATACCTAGGTTTGGGTCCTCAACTTATGAGATGTTGATGGGTCCAAACAAAGTCAAAAACCTGCCTACTGCTCTATATTTTTCAGTTTTTTTGCGCACAAGGAATTGACACCGAAATTTTTACAATTATATGTATTATTGCTTACTGTAANACCGAAATTTTTACAATTATATGTATTATTGCTTACTGTAACTTAAGGTCTTGAGTGCATCTTTGGTATGTAGGCAACATGAGGTTACTGCTGCAAGATATCCGCACCATATTTGGTACGAATGAAGTTAAACAGTTCCGGTGTCGTGTTTAACAAGTTGTTTTTGAATAAATTCAAAGCAACATGACGTTAGGAATGTGATTTTCATTAAAACACTCCTGAGGAAGGTCACCCGAGGTGGTTGCAAAGTAAATTATTACAAATTGTTCCTGACGCTGTGTTATTTCCAGCCTATTTATCAACAAGATTACTGTTCGTTATAAAAATGCGCTTCAGCGTTTGCTTGGTTCCATAGTCCCCTGTACAATATTGTCGCTTCATTCAATGGTTCTGTTTGTCCAGAGACGTGCAGTGGCTATAATTTCGAGGTTCCGCCTTGAAATACGTTTCCACCTGAAAATAATTTGGAAAAGTTTAAAGCTCTTTGACCTAATGTACTGACGATTCTGATGTTGTTAACTCATCTAAAAGTAATGGCCCATCTGTCGTCTAGCTCTGCGTGGAAACTGACCACAAGTTGGTATGGGAGCATGAGTGTTGAATCTGATTGGTCGCTGGAATAACAACGCAAGCCATATTATGCTGCCCAATAGTACACTGGAACAACTCACTGAGGCTGAGATGCCTTTGGGTGATTTTGTAGGCTACTTTGTAATCAAGTGGATGTAAATTCGGTCTGTATGCTTACTCATCCTGTTACTTCCATACCATTTTCCAGATCTGTTTTCATTTTAGACACAAGATTTCCCATTACATGCTAAAACAAATC
>QNGE01009456.1:0-12791 GCA_008508345.1 Paragonimus westermani
GCGTAACTGTGAACGGATCTCCAAACCACTCATCACAAACTCAAGTGACTCGTTGTCTGAGTGGTCAAACTTGTTTGTTTGGAATTTTGTACCCCACTATAGGGATCAATGATATTTTTCTTGTTATTGACTCAATTTTGTAGGACATACAATTGCAATGATCCGATGAAGAATTATTGGAAACAATTGTTTGTCACCGATGTCTTTTATGACTCAATGGGAATTTTTGCGAGACAACTGAACCACTCGAAACTCGAAGTCCAAGCCACAAGAGGTAGCTAACCAGACCATTCTGTGGACACCCTGGGATATCCCACGCCGTAACTATCAGTACCTTGTCCGTTTTGAGAAGGTAAACGTCAAATTTTAAAACTCACTTGAACGCCAGTCTACTAAATTACCAGTAACCGTAACATACAGTGTTTTGACCTTAGTGAACTTACATAGTGGAGTCTGAGATTTCTGTTCCACAAAAAACCAGTAATCTTAACACAATGGCCGAGCCACTTCGATACAGGAGTAGAATAGGATAGAACCCATGAAACTGCCCGTTATACCATCGCGGGCAAGGGAATTGCATTCATTTATCACGTACAACTTCTTAGGAATAGTGTATAAAATGTGGTATCAACTGCATGCTATAAGCGTAGCGTACAAACAATGATGGTTAAGTTGTCAAAACAACCGGGTAGACTACCACTGATGTTACGTACATGGCCAATTCATGGGTTGGGTCCGTGAGAGAAAGAGAACAATTATGATCGACAGGTTCAGTGGTTTCTTTAGTATAGGCTGCTGCAGTAGAGATGCTAGGACGTTAGCAAATTTTAGAAGGGACCATTTTTGTCACATCAACTCTACATAAGTTGAACACCACCTACAGCTATCGCAGTCAGACAGGCATTGAAATCAGGTCTTTCGAAATGAAGCACCAATCAGTTTACACTCTTATTAGACCCTGTCATTAGTATATAATCTTGATTGAGGAAACCTACTCACGGCGTCATCAACTGGAGTTGATAGAACATTTGCTATATCTCCTCTCGAGATGACTAGACACCTTGAACATTACAAGCAAGCGGCTACGGATCAGTATATAGACATGGCAATTCGGTCTATTATGATATGCTGAGATAACAAAAGCAAGGTAGCCACACTTCAATTCCCACCGTGTGTGCGCCCAAGCAGACACGAAAACGATTGTGAACGAGTGTAATCTACTAGATGGATACCACCTTTGGCTTGGTGAAGTACATGAAACATGAGGGTAACATCTAAGCATTTGTGAACACGAACAGCACAAGTATATCCAATACGGTGAATCACAAGTTGGAATATGAGTAATCTAACATCAAAGCCAAGTGTATCAGTTAAGCTAAAATTCAACAAACGCTTCTAAACATGACTCGAGCAGATTTCACTTGAACAAAAACTGAAAAATCAGAAGAAACGGATGATTCTTGTTCATCGAGACTAGGTCTTCGTAACCCGTGCGATCGTCCGTTGGAACGGCAGGAGATACAACTGCAAACGTTAATGTGTTCTGTTCATATATGTCTGTGAACCAATGCCGGTTAATGGGACGGGGCAGCAGGAACAAGCCGCCCTACAGATACTATCATGCTTTAACTTGTCGGTTGCAAGGCGCGCATACCTCGATACTGACAGTTTGAGCTTGGATATAGGGGCTTCACAAAGTAAATCTGATCCCTTCCATTTATCGTTAAACTACGAATTATTCTCCCTAACACGGTTGTATGACAATCAAGCATGAAGATCAACCAATTGTGCACTGCTGTCAGCAATTATGATGACGATGTGGCAGGTTTGTGCGAAGCGAGTAGGCGGTAACGAGGAAATGTTTGCAAACCTGCATTTAAACACATTAATACAAGCCTTGCGATTTCCAAATAATATAACTGCATAAATCTGAATTCAACGTAACTGGCGAAGTATAAACTAGCCCATATTGTGCGACCTTCAGAGCAATCCCCCACGTCACCGGACACATTCTTGAACGTCAGTCCAAGATGAATAAACTATATATGAGAACTATCTAGTCCCAACTTGTTTAGATGAGAGGGTTCACATCTATCCGAAACTCGTCTGTATCATCGAGAAGGAATTACAAAATGAGCTGGAAAAATCGAGAACAACGGTGCCAACAACTCAAGGTTTTTTTTCTATCGGCCAAAAACCGAAAGAAAGTAAGCACATACACAAAAGAACAACAACGCTGCACAGCAGTGTGAAAAGTGGTGACACAACCGAAGTATCAAAACATACTATGAACTGATGTGGAAAATAGAGATACTAATGAGGTTCTAAGGAGTTCCAACCTAATCGGATCTGCGGGAGGTGTAAACAAGTGAAGACAAGTGGTAGACATGAAAAGGAGGGCCGATGTATCAGACCGATACCACAATACAGGCGGGTAAGCAATCATTTGAATTCGCGTTTGCCGCATTCAAGGCAGTTTAGGCAAATGCTGCAAAAGCTCGATAACTTTGGAGCTGCTTGTGAACAGAATTAAGAAGTACGCTGGTACTTAATGAATAACTGTGGAGAAACGATGTGATTCCGGTACATAATCGGCAAAAAATTGTGGCTTGCATGGTCGCGTCGCCCCGGAATCCGGTTCAGTGGAGGAGACAAATTCTGGTACTGTAGGATTTGTGGAACGCATGCTGGATGCTTGAGATTCATTGATAACAGGTCGTGGATGAAATATCACGGCGTCTACACCCGGAGGTAGACCAGCCTGACCTAGTCGAAGCGCTGCAGAGTGCAGTTGACTCACAAACTGATTCATAGCTGCAAAAAAACGCGGAAGAAATTAGGGGGGGGGACGGTATCAAAAAGAAGAGATTATTAGATAAAGTTGACAAACATTTCGGGACTAAACAATGATAAGCGGTTGTCATTCGAAACCCCAAACTAATGGCACCGTCGTCACTATTACAGAGGAGCTGAGCGTCACCCATTCGAAAAGTTTGCTGGTTCAACTGTACATCACCCACTGAGGCACAACATGTAGTTTACATTGAATTTGCGTGTATCTTTCTTTACAGATAACCAATTAAATCCCAATGTTACTGCCCTCAGGTAAGTGCTTTTCTAAACTGACCGCTCAATGGAACAAAGTGCAGGAGATCAGCGTATAGTGGGACAGCGGTGGAACAAATTAGATCAACTAAAGAATAAGATGAACTTTCCGGCTCAAGTCCGAAAAAAAACAGACACCTTCGGTTAGCAAAGCCGCCCGGTATAGTGAACAATACATAACAATAGAGTTCGACTTGCGAGATTCCGTACGCTACGATTATTTTCCACACCATTCCAGTTTTCATTCTCACATAATTTACACTTTCCCTTCATTTGTTTTGGTTCGTATGCCAGTTCATGCATATGTTCATACATGCGTGATGAACTGAATAAGCAAACAGTTCAGAAGCCGACTATAAGCGTACCTAATGTCGACTGGGAGTCTGTGGCTATAAGATGTTGCTATAACTCAAGTGAGTAGACGAAGTGTCGAAATGTTGAAGCATGGATGCGCGATTTGCACCGTTGCGGTATGGAACATAAAATGGAGACCCTATCTCTTCGATTAAGCTTGCTCTGGTAATCAGTGTACCAGATACACTGAAAAAACAAACCAACTCCCATCATGTAACTTGGTCACGTCACGTTTGTGTAGATGGTTACAGCTATAATGTTGCATGATGATTCCGCTCAGCGCGACAACATTCCATGACCGCCTTCGCCTTTCTCTTTGCTTCCCAGAAACAGCCAGCTTGGATAAATTGTGAACCGTCAACTCTCTTATCACAAATCAAAGTTCTTATCACATTGACTAACGGTTGGGGAGGGTGAACAAGGTACACAACAATGCCATTAATCGACCTGACCACCCGGTGCGAGCCAATCCCATGATCAACGTTTGTGACGGGGGCGATTAATGTCATTAGCGTTTACGGTATCTATCCCTAGCTGATGAGTACAAAAAGACAAAATCGGTGATGCAGCGTCTAGTTGAAAACACCAATCACACAATAATATACATTACCTTTTATTACGTAGTTTAGGCTATCGAAAGTACTTCATTTTTTGAAAACAAGTAACAAGTATGTCAACAGGGCAGTAATTTCAAAAGTGATGGATATTATCACGGTTTGGTTTAATTAGTAACTACGCAACTAATACGAAATCAATGACTCAGCGACCAACGCGATCTCTTCGTGAGCAGGTGGATTGAAGTTCAAATCCCGGTGAAGATAAGGGTTACAAAATTTACGGGCTAACTCTAGAGATCAAAACTCGCGTATGGTGGATTCTGCTGAAAATTCCGGCTGAATTTGAAAGCTGCCAACAAGGGTAAGACATATGCAACTATGTGAGTGATGGACTTTTCTTTATATATATAATTTCTCTTCTGATTCTGTTCCCAGGAAACGATGCATTTCTGACGAGTAGTGTGGTCATTCAAGCTCCACCTGAAAACCTAGGTAAACTTCCACAGGCGACGACGTCAAATAGAACAGTCTCGGAATGCGAATCTTCAACATGGTGGACCACTGGAACAGCAAAAGTAATTTCAGAAGTACCACCACCGAAGTAACTTTGCGGGTGTGTACAAGTCTAAACAACGAGCAAGTAAGTACGCTCACAATACATCTGAGTTTACAATGTGTATGTAAGTCTCGCTGTTTTACATCAAACAAATAGTTAACATTTTGTGAGATCAGACGCAATGCTTGATTTTTTAAAAACAAGGCGTTAGGTAACAACCGGGCGAACAACGACAACCAATTTGACGCTCGCACATAAACTGGCAAGGGTGACTAATATCATATAGTTGCAACTATAGTTTGGGATGATAACCATTCTGTGGATCCATCCAGTAGCTCGGTTGCAAAGCGTAGTAAACGAGGAAAGAGTGGCTGTACAATTTCACTTTCCGTACCAACACATCGTACTCAAAAAACTGTTATCTCTTCGTACGGAGAATGTCTGATTTTGAACGGACCAAACTATGGGAACTCCGAGTTTCGGCTGGACTCGAACCCTTGATTGAAACAGTCGGACGCCAAGCAGAATCCACAAGAACGATCCTGGATAATGATGACTACGTCAAGCATGCTGTACTTATCACTGAGCCCGGTCGGAGCCCAGATTTTTCACAGCTGAATCTCCCCTAAAATAACTAACTAGACACACTACTCATCAGTAACATTTAGTTTACTGCCAAAGATAAGTCTTGATACAGTAGTGAAGTCGATTCAGCCCGTTCAGTTCATTACTAACGGAAGGACGTGGCGGACGAAATCCTAACTTGCGGTTCTATAGGATGTAAGTCAAGCAAACGTATTAGCTACACACACGACGATAGTGAAGGCTCTTGTAACTGCGGGCAAATTTAAAGGTGACTTGCAAAAATTAAATTACACCTGCCAACCAATTAACGATGAATGGGTTATTGACGGGTAAAACGACCGTACACAGATACATTCACCTTTAAGTGATTTCAAGCAGCAGGCATCTAATATGAGAAGCCATATCCATTGCCTCCTTGAGACTACGATGTTTTAGCTGATGAAGGAACACTATCCAAGTAATGCAGCGAGGTCAGTTGTTTCAACCACAATGAGATCCGATTAGAGAATAGTCCACAAACATGAGCAAGACGATATCGCTAACTCACAAACTAAACGGATCGGACAAGACGAACACTAGCCCCATGAGGTCGCAACTGAACGTTTGGACAAACGGCGTCGACCGTCAAACCAAGAACTTACTTCATACGCCCCGAGATGTGAAATTTCAGCCATCCACATCAAATATTCAGCAGTAATGATAGTTAATCCTATGATCAGAGTTCAATCAAATGCTTTGTGTTAAATTACACTGTTGCTCCGCCATTACTATATGTATATATGCGGATATGTAGATTTACTACATGATAGGCTACATAAGGTGGCAGGCATATCCACAACAAAAGGTGGGAAAACGTGAATTGTGTATGATGAAAAATATGTAGAGGGAAAATAGGTAAACAAAAATTAATTGGAGACACGTGGAGATACTCAACAGAAGTACCGGTGATTTCTCCTCTTCGCTACATTACACATTATTCTTAACCAAAGGTGTTCACTGGTCTTCAGACTCCAGCCAGGAAGCCGGGAGCGTCCTACTGAAATAACTATCAAATTCAGGCCAAGAGGCACAAACAGGGAAACTTCTCCCAATGGTCCTACAACTGGGCGTTTCTTGCACCTTTCGGATAGCACTCGATCTTCTGAGGTGCCATTCACACCCCGTTGAACCGATTGTCTCTAACGTGATTCGTATGCGATTTTGTGACATTTGAAAGCAGTCTTCCACTCCAACAGAGTGTGTAATCGACCCCGTTGTGTTCCATGTTTTTTTACCCCTCCATTTTATTGCCATCTGAATGCCAGTCACATTTGATCGCGAATTTCACACTCATGTAAGCTTTTCGGCTAGCCTACTTCAATGTGTGGCGCTAGACTGGGGTTTTCGACATATCAGAGTCCATCATATCGCACAACCTCTTTCAGGCAGGAAGTTGTACTTAGACGTTTCTGGTTGGAGAGCAAGTGTGGTAATCACTACTCCACCAACCTCACAATATGAATTGGTCTCTCAACCTGAGCGAAGTTTTTACACAAGTTAAGAGACTTGGTTCTATGGGTTCATCTGAAATAAAAATCTACTTGTCACTCCATCACAAGATTTATTGAACACTGTATAAGCATCGTTTGTTATATTCCTACAGAACTAGAACACTTCGACAGAGAGCGAGCATAACATAGTAAGTAAGCAAAAAAGGCCCACAAGGAGCTCACAAAGCAACCGGGCGAGTCGTAATCATGGACATTATGATTCTGGCTGTCCTTCAACATGTCGGCGACAAGGAAGAAGCGGGTTGTGGTTATACACTCAGTAGCGCTGTTATAACTGTTAAGTAGACCAGCTACTGATGAACATGATGAAAATGCCAAAATCATAGCAACAAGGAAGTATTTCAAATCATACCATTTCCAGAAAAAATACTGAAAGTGGAGTCTCCAATCGGCAGACGAGGATCGTCAAAGTACACGAGATAGTAGTTCATTCCCAACTAAAATGGAAAAAAGTGACCTGTAAGCAAGTACATGCGTAAACCGTAAATATTTGCTAAAAAAAAACAACGTTCCCGAGTCATCAGATTTTACAGCCTTGATAGGAAATTTTGGTTCACTAAAAAAGCTTCAGTTCCAACACACAACTGGACAATGAAACGCACACTTTCTGAACAACCATAAACAGTCTATTTAGATAACAGATTCACTGAGTAAGCAGAACAGCAAGCGGAAACCAGACTGTTGTATTCAGTGAAATGATCATATTCAGCCTTTCAGAAGAAAAGACAAAGACCTATTTGAACAGCTAGGGGCAGCTGATAAACATATGGATGCGGATAATAGAAAATTGTCGGGTAACATACTGAACCGTACTAGAAAATACGAAAATTTTTCAGGTCGGGAAAGTCCGACTACACCTAGTCACAGGCTATTAAAACTTTTAACTGTAACCTTCTACATCCATATATCTTTATGTACAGCTTTGAGTGAAATCTGGCGCCAAAGTGGCTCCAGCTTCTGATGGTTGCGGAGGAGAAGAGAAATTATTTCAGTGAGTACTACTCAGCCGGATGGGTGCGCATAAGTTGGTGACGCTGAACTGCAATTCTGACATGTAATGCTAAGTTCTTAACATCTAAACTCCGAGATATTTGCTATCCTGTGGCGTAGTAGGCTACGTGTGAATTGTGAGACAGTCAAAAGTAGTCAGGAGCAGCTGGAGTAACCAGACCTGAACCTGCAACCGCATGAACGGTAAACGGTCTCGTAACAATTGAATTAATTTGAGTACAACGTGGAAGATTGCAAAGGTATATGTTACTGGAAATATCTGGGTTGCATATGAAGTTTAAGCATACATTTGGGTCAGCAAACGAACGGAAGGAAAGTGGCTCAAAACAGAAGTCCCGAATTTAATGTGAAAACAGAGTAACCGTCGCATAAGTGGCACGGCAAGTCAAGTCGAAATACATGTTGCAGCAAGTAAGGCAAATCAACCGAATTTAGGTGTTTCTTCAATACGAAGATCACATGATTCGCGATATAAAGGACAATCTTAGCTAGTATCAGAACTTCACAGCCAGGAACATTTACAGGGCAACGGTTACTGTGTACCGTTATCGACTGGAACTTCATATAAAAATATAATATATTTAGACTTGAGAACACACGAACTCAATCTATTTTAAACAAAATGAATAAGAGTACGATTCCATTAGTACTTACGTCATCAAAGTTTCCGTGAGCTTGAATGAGTAACTCAGACCGATAAGTAGTGACAAGGACGGGGTTTTGTTTCAATCGGCTTGCCGAAAACGAGGCGGACTCTAATTGGTCCTTGGCTGCTCCCAATGGCGGACAGGACGGGACTGAAGACCGTGAGAGCACAATCGCATGGCGTCCATACAAGTGTGCCTCAACGGGGTCAGGTTCAGACGAAGAGTTCTGTATAGAATCGCCGGACGATAAACGTACTCCTTTATCGGCTGGTTGTAACCACCATCGACGAGCATAAATGTACTCTCTGTGAGCCAAAGGAAACGGAAATCTGGCAATCCAGCGGATCATGTCGTTGGAATGAGATGTTCCATTGCCTAGGTCACCGTTTGGATTGAGGTAATCCAAGGCAACCACTCGATTGTCCCAATGACGGCGATATGCAAGATTTAACTGAACTTCCAAAAACGACAAAGCGGAGATGTCTTCAAAAGAGCCACATACTAGAAACCAAAGGAAAGTGTAATGGAAAGCTGCCAGATCACAAGCACAACAGCAACGCCGCACAGACATGATGTATGGAAGGAAGTCGATAGACTAGACTAGTGAATGGAACGCGTACAAAATGGAAGTTGATATAATCGGGTCGGACTTCAACTTCAAGCATACATAATGAAACTAAATCACGAGAAGACGATGAAAACCATCATAACCGGTAACTTATTGCGTTATATCTACCTTAGGTTGAAAAACAAACTGCTCACTAGTATACGTACGTGGTTAGTTTAATTGCTCACGTGCAGTGAAGCTACCGAGGTTTGATGTCATCAGGTCACATGACGGCAAATAATAGTGTAGTTGGTAAACAGAAGACTACGCTGAACAGGCTACGGCAATAACCACTGATGAATTACGTTCCATGGAGCTATCGTATTGTGTGGATTGGATTATCCGGTTGAGCAGAAGTAAACAGACGAGCATACTCATGGACACCTAACCGAGAAACTTAACTTGGAACCTGTTCACAGTACCGGAGGATTAACACGAATAGTGTGATAATAAGGCTTCTAGTAAATTAGTGAAAACTTCGCGGATACAACAATCGAGAAACAGGTAGCCACATTAACGAAAGCGAACGAGCTGATCTGAAGAAGCTTGCGAGTAAGCAGTGAAACGCACTCCATAAACATAACGTCCAATTACTAACAGCTGAGTGTCATCAAACTGGGAATTTCCAGCCTCTTTATAACTGGCTGCAACCGATCACAGGTTGGTTCATGTCTATCAGTTGGGGATGGACAGAATCGTTACGGTTGAATCAGTACCGCATTTCATTTGAAATTTGAAAAAGATAACAGTCTGATCCACTTAAAAGATAGCAGGTCGCCGTACACCAAAAGCGCTTTCACAGAATAGTCAAAAGCCGATAGCGATGTACACAGTTGACAGAAGAGAATGAACAGGGATGTACAAAACAAGAATGTGATGTACGCAAACGGAGAAAGAGTTCACCAATTCCATCGGCCAGTTTGCTATTTCACTTGACACTTGCAGTGTGAGAACATAATAAATTTCTGGTTGCCAAACATGATGAATTGCGAGGGTCACCAGTCGAATCAAACCCACAGGTGGCAAAAAATCGTGCATTAGTAAGCCATTTTGATAGTTCCCCATGAGCCGGACAATACGGATGTCAGAATTCCGATACTGTAAATGTTACTGGTTGAATTTTACAATCTGGGTCTTACGTCATTTGTGCAATTCCATCATGTTGTTGTAAGTAATGTAAATTCAGAGAGCCAATTCCGTACTATCTTATGGTCACCGAAATCTTAATAAGCAGCCCCAACGTTTGACAATTCTGATTATTTGAGTCAAACACGACTACCATTGGTTAAGTTATAGCCTACCTTTACCGGGACATCCGCAATTTCCCCGATAGGCATGCCCACGTGAGTTCACTGCACAAACAAATCGGATGAGCACAGAACGCGTGCTACGTTCTGGTCTTGCTAAATCGACAAAGCTGACTTTGAAAACCGACTGTCTCACGTGTCAGCGTTCGTTCTGGCCAAAAGATAATTAGGACAACTGATCGATAGAACTACGGTGTTCTCCGTCCTAGTAAGGCCATACGCCACCAACTTAGAGTATTGCATCTCATTTTTTAGCCCCACAATCATTTAAAACTCTGTGATCATAAGTTGAATGATTTTTGCTGTTCAGGCCTCTGTTCGAGTCTTGAACTCTGAACTACACGACTCATAATCAACTGGCTACTGGATTTCGGCGAAAAGTTCGTCAAAACCATGCACGTCTATGCTAACCTGCGTCCAAAAACTGAAGGAATGCCGATTTTGGGGGGCACAGATAAAAACTGTGTTTATCTGAACTGCGACTCCACAAAATGAACACAGTATGTCCCAATGGCGCTGCCTGATAGTTAAGTCAGTTGGAAAGCGTACAATCAGAACAACATAGTCCTGATGACAGGTTAATGCAAAATTAAGTGTTAAATATATCCAGCGGAAGTTGTAAGCTTGAATTTACTAAATACGATTGAACTGAGGTTACTAAGAAGAAGAAATTGAGTTTTGTGTTGCTCACATACGGAAGCTTCGAGTTGGGTCGTACACAGATGCATTAACAAACATAAAGACAGTTTTCAGTCCAACTTTTACCCCATAAATTCCCACACATCAATTTCGAAGGACACTCGCACAGTGAAGCACCAACAAATAAGATGCAAACCAAAACACTACGAATAGCTTTTCCGTTTGATGGTGCATTTTACAAACAAGTCACAGGAACTTTTCACCTAGCTCTTGATTGGGAGCACCGTACGCCACAACTCACCATTCACACACATCCTAGCGTAAACAGTCAGCATACCTAACTTATATTTACTGAACATCTCAATTCCATTCCGGAAGCTGAACCGTCAGTTTCCTCTCCCAATAACCGTGTGTCTTGGGCAAACGGCTCACTGTCGTTACGCTGATACACAATTGTGTATTTTGAGAATTTGGGCTTCTCAAGCTGTAACATGATTGTTAACGGAACCTTCAAATCTGGGATTAAAACCGGAGTCTGTCGTCTGATTCATCGAAGAAACTCTCCATGACCTCTGAGCTTTACATCGGGGTGTGCAGTGATATCAAAACACCCCAGGCTTGAAAAGGCGTAATAATGGGAATGAATAATGGTCAGAAAGCTGCTTCAAGCCCACGAGTACATCTGCTGTTTGGAACTAAATGACCGAGTGGGTTTTGTGCATACACCATTCCGTTGTAAAATAATAGTAAAGGTGGAGTGGAAATACAATTGAACGCGATCCAACAAATAAGTAACGACTGGCTACACCTCTGAACAGTTCTTGCTCTCTGAGCTCCTACGGACAATACTACAGCTTGTTTTATCTGCCCGCCAAATAGCCAATGCATGCAGCGTCAGAATCATCGGTTTGAATCTGGATCCCTGCCAGCTTGCGGATGGAGGACGGGTAAGCTACTCTGCAAGCTACTACTTGCATCTAACGGATCCACCTTGTCTCAGTCCGCACGAATCAATCACTGTATCTGTCAGCCTACACGCATGCACATTAACCCATTTACAGCTGAGACTCAAAGAGATCCATTGGGCTTTTTAACTTGAAATCGAGATAAACAAAAATGACACTGAGATAAGCTGAGCTGGAAAAGATTCAGTTCATCCGCATATTTGCTGATCGGAATAGCATAGTGAAAAAATACTGAAAGCGAGGATCCACCCTTACTAAAAAGTGGAACCTGGTACGCTATGATAAGTGATACCTTTGAGAAACCAAAACAGATGGTGTGCACTTTGCATCATTTATACCTTGATCACTTTCACTGTATCTCAACGAGGAATCGAGTTCATCAACCCATCGCTTATGTGATACGCAATAAGCGTCTTAAATTAGTGAGTCAGTATTACTGAAGACAGTGGCTCATTCACGTTAAAAAACCAACCACAAAATCTAAGTTGCCAGTTGCATCAACACTCGACAGGCGATGCGGATAGTTCTATCGATTAACCACATGGAATGCCTATTGGTCACAGCGAGCGCAAACTCATGAGGCAGTCGGTGTTTGGGGCCATCTGTGTTACCTCCGCATAGGTAGACCGTGTGCGTGCACCGCGTTCACCCGATGTAACTCCGATGTAACAACGGTTACAACGGTCTCCATAAAGATAGATTGCAATTTGTCCAATGAAAGAAGTTCGACTAAACGAATTAAATTTATCCAACATTGAGGGAGCTCATTGTGGTTTCGGTGACGATAAGACAATTCGGAATTTTCAACACAGAAGTTTCTAACAATACGCTAAAGTTGAATTAAAGATGCACGTGTGAACAAGCACTGTTTCAAGATATCCCCACCAAATTTAGTACGAATGAAGCTG
>QNGE01009457.1:0-12790 GCA_008508345.1 Paragonimus westermani
TGTGGCCTACTTTCCAGAAAATGCGATATCGTTCGTGGTGTTCGTCTTGTAGCAAGTAAACGGAGGGCCATGGACTTCAACTTTTCCATCGTATCCAAGTATCTCACGATGGGCTTTCCCTCAAAACGCTGTTCCCTTGCTTCATCTGAAAGGTGGAAAGCCACCGAGTGCAGGCAATTTTTATTGTGTTTGGAACCAGTTGTTCCGAAAAAGTGTTTAAGGAACGACTGTTCCCAAGGTGAATGACGTTGTACTGTTGCCCAACGTGTGTGGATACACGTCAGCCATGCAAATAAGTGTACGCGTTCGTCGTCCTGTTTTCACATAACCTGTACGAGATTTCATGCAATAGACAATTTTGCAGGCCAAACGTATTTTGCGGTCAAAACAACAGGTTCACACACACGATATCGCGCTTGCTTCACTATGCCAGCGATTTTGGCTCGTCAGTGTACAGTTTCCCTGTGCTATGGTTTGGCGGCAATGGGGGCCACCAGGCCATCACAGCTCTGTGTCCTGAAAACTTCACCTTATTACTGACCGGCCGAACGAGCTAACCTCCTGTTGCACGCTGTATAATTTTGCCACTGAATTCCAGGATTTGTGGCAAATGGGCTACTCTTGAGAGTCATCCACGTGAAATTTTCAATTATCGGTCTCTTCAGTGGGTCATTTGGCAGGAACTCTGAGTTTAATGCGGCTTTGGCGTCATCGATGAACCGTGGCATCTTGGAGGTCAACGATCTCCACATTCAACGTGCCAAGCTGATGCGCGATGATCTCGTGAGTATGTCGTTGTTAATTTTCTGGGAAGTAGGCCACATCACTAAAGTCCATGCGCTGCAATGAGAACCGGAAACGTCCAGACTAAAAAAACATAGTCCGTCTTTCGCTGGTTGTGGAAAGTGGCGTGTTCCGGAAGAATTTGTTTGTATATACCAGACAGAATCACCTGGTTGAAAGAACTGACAGCACCCTCTAGGGATCGTTTCAGGTTTTCTTCCTCTTCATTTAACTCGGACGCGTTTTGCGCAGGAGCCTGTAGCCAGTACTTCCAGACCATTTTTTCATTTCGATAGAACAGAACTACCATCTGATGCCACCGAACAAGTCCTGAGGAATTTGCTGGCTGGTGAGAGATATCTTAGTCACAAGTGTTATGAGTATGCACCATTATTGGCGCAGTGCACAAGTTGCCTTGGATACCGATCCACCCGGAATGATAATGTGTTGTAAAAGCCGGTGGTCGGTGGTGATGTGAGGCTAGGATGCGAATAGATATTTGTACGGTTTTATACCCACCCTCATCACTACCAAGGCTTTTTTCTACGCCTTAGATTACTCCTTCTCCGCCCTGTTCAACAATCTGAAAATGTACACAACCAATAAACCGTCTTGCCTCAGTACAACTCGGCTCCCAACTTCCACGCATCTCCGGGTAACGACGTGCGTTTCAATGGCAAGAATATCACCCATCTCGGGTGACCTGACAAATGCTGTATGAGACCATTTGAAGCCACCACATTTGCGGGGTTTATGTCTAATACGTCGTAGCTTTGGGTGTAAAGACGGTTGAACTCTAACGGCAAAATTCTGGATAAATTGGAATGCTATTTTTGATGGCTGATAGTTAAGCATAAGTTGTACTAGGTCTTAGACGGCCCCAACGGTGAATTCAAGGAGATCCAATTTGTTGGCCTAGAAGACATAGTTGCCGGTTTGATGGACACGTTGGTAACGGCGTCGTTTCGAAACACTGTCAACAGTTACCATACTGGCCAGCCCTTGTCTTGCTAATGACTGATGTTCTCCCGATGAGCAAACACCTCAGGCAGTTCAAAATTCCAATCAATAGCAGGTTAGATTACTTTGGTAACCCATACAGTCCAAAGAGAGGGAATTGTATCGAAGGCGCTTCTGTGGTGCATTAATCGCCGTCAGGAGCATTGGCATGTGAATCATAATAATTTACAAATTAGTATTAATAAGATCGAGAAAATGTCGACTAGTGTTCAGCAACTTTAAAAAATCTTCTGACTGCCGGATTTGTCTCATACCACTCATCCTTGTGCTTGACGCCACTCGGCAATTGCCATTTACTCTAGCACCTTTATCGTCGTTCTTCATTACAACCACAAACGGAGTGACTCACGCGGTCGAATTCACAAGAGATTAGTTATCCGTTCGCCATCTGCTCCAGTGCTTCACGCTCTCCCTCTTTGAAATCAACTAAAAGAATCCTTAGCTTAAAAACGATTGTTAAATGCTGTGTCCGGTAAATCAAACGGGTTAGTAATATAGCTTGTGTATTGTAACGAGTAAACTGTGCAATCGCGGTATTGTGAATGCAGAGGACAAGCAGAGTTAGGCAGCAGTATTGTATTGTGACAAGGGAGACAAATGTGCAGCAAGAAGTGTGAGCAACAGCAAGTAGACACGACTGTACAGTAGTGCGATAGGCGATACGTAAGCAGGTTCAATCTCACTTGTCCCATCAGGAAGGTCGCATGACCCAATGCAATCAAACATAAACAAGGGTAAGGTCACGGGCGTATTGGTGTCTTATGGCTGATGAATCATGCAGGATGGTCCGCCACGCAGACATGCATACGTTGTCTGTGTGCACACACTTAGCAGGGCAATATTACGACTGTTTTCACCTTCGTTGAAATCGCCTTCACACCACTCGTATTATCCAGTCCTGAACTATCAGCTGACGAAGTGTGCAACGTATCATCTCTTGCTTTTCCACACGTATGGTGTTAAGTCCCAAGAAAATATCTAATTGCCTCAGAGCTTTCAGTTTGTGAATCACTAGACCCAGCCTGTAAACCAGGAGGCGAATACCCGCTGTTGGTCTTTCGTCACATTGCGCCCGAAGTGTTATTAAGCCAAGCGGTTTCAATCGGTGGTCACCTATGCCATGGATCTTGGTATTCATCTGAATCATACTGGCTCGGAGATTCATCGAACCCAAGACAGGTCTCGGAACGATACTATCAAAAGTTCCAGCATCAATATGGAAGGCTCGTTGCACCCTACACGTCACTGGAAGTTAGGCTGAATTGAGTTGTATGCTACGTCCTGCAACTTTTGCCCAGTGAATGTACGTTTGATCATTTTGCAAACTCTCATATTATGAACATTTTTGATGCGTGCTTCACAAACAGCATTTCCGAACCGCCAGACAAACTGGAGAAGGAATTCACCACACAATATACACGGGTGACACTTTTTTGTGATGAACTATTCAGCACTGCGGATGGTTTTCGGAACGGTTTGTGGAATAAGGTAACCAAATATTCCACGCTTGCTGTGGTCACATCGTCATTCGGTTCGCAAATCTCAATGACACCCGCGAGCTACAAACATTCCTTGATCAACATGATGTAAAGCGCCTTTTCTTTGCCAATCGTTCTAATACTGCGCGACTGCTAGACCTGGGTTCCTGCTATGCGGCTTCCCCCAGTCTACTTGCGCGGAGACAAGAAAGACACGGCTGCGGTAAACACGCTGTATTGCCAAAAACCAGTTCGACGAGATGAATGAAATGCCTGTAAATATGTATAATGAGATAGTGGCCAAATATGGCCATTTATTTGATGAGTCACTGTCTGCTTGTTTAGGCCACTCCGTTTCCATGTGGCCAAGTAAGGCCAAATCCATAGGCGTTAGTTTCTCGGGCTGGCGTGACACCCCCACTCACTTGGACGTATCCTGCTTGTCAGTCCGACGTGCCCCCAGTGCTTTGTTGCTGTCTGATTTCGTCAGTCGTCACCGCGGACCTGGATGGTTTGAAATGATGACTGATTTCATCAGCCGTCACCGATGTCCTGACTAGATTGTTTTGGTGAGTTTGCCTCCTAACAAAACAACGTGCACTTTGTGTTTGTTCTGTTACTGCTGCCACTCAGACGTCACCTTATACTCTCCTTCAGTTTGTCAACAAAGTTACAGCGTGTAGCCAGTTTCGGTAGCCCCACAGTGAACCTCGGTATAACGCATGTGGGTCACGTACCAGCGTACTTAACAACGCTCGCTCCATTCTTTGAACATTTACCGGCAGTACATACAGTAGCAGTTAAATCAGTTCCGCATAAGGACATACAAACAAGAACCTAGCAAAGGCTAAGTTCTTCAACAGGCTATAGGGGTCCTCTTCATCAGCGGTCAGGAAGCAGGTGGATTAAAAGTCCGATTCAACACATTTTCAGATGCTATGCGACGTCTAGAAACGTTCGAATCAGCTTTCAAACTTTGAAATTTTGCTGAGAACACGGCCGTTCGATCACGGAGCAGCCACATCACGAGGATAATGTGTGGTAATTGTACTTGTGAATATAGCGGAAAAGGTAGACATGGAATTGTAATCAGGTAGCCTATATAGGATTCGACGAGTTGGGATTCGGTTTAGTAGTGGGAGCGAGATGACAAACGCCCTGTTGAATGCAGCAAGTAGTAATCGAATAAGCGCGGCAGATATAGACTGTGGTGTGTTATCACAGAGTTCCTGGCCACAAATGTAATTCCCCCGGTTATTGGTCAGTTTGAGACAACGTACATACATCGAATAGGTGCAACAGAGGTCATAGTGGATGGCGTACCCTGTTGACGAAATTCAGTCGTTCCCAGACAATCTTCCTGTGTTGTGGTCTGATGGCAGTGGAGTTCGGCTGATCACTGCATGACTGTTTCTTTTATGTACATTATATATGNTGAGACGCATAACTCGTGTATTGGTTTTCCCAAATAAACAACTTCTGTGCCGTCCGCCTTCTCGGTTCATAACAGTAGCAAGGAAAATAAAGAGCGACTTGTTACTATCAGGCCGACTACGTAAGGGTAAAGTCAACTTTTTATGGTGATCACGGTTGGGCTAAACAGAGAAGTGAAGATGTCATGAGAGAATGTAAATCAATGTCGCCTAGTAATAATAATAACGATGGTAATGATAATAATAATTTTTAGCCCGCTCAAGATATGTGGACGGTTAGTACACGACGCCGTTGACTTCACATTTGACACAACCGTATTATCGGAATCAAAGGTCCATTCACATTCATTTAGGGACATTGATCTGATTGCTCGATCGCTTCGAAGGGGGACACAGTAACCGTCCTGTTTTTCAAGTACCAAGACAGTCGACTTGTCAGTGTACATACTGCAGACACACACGTCCTTTGGACTATCGCTTGAATAGTTGACATCACCCGACTACCCTCTCTTCAGCAAAATCCTTTGTTTTTGGTGTACGAGAACGAACAGTCCGATCTTGTCACAATTGAATATGTCCATAATTAGATACAGTTTTCATTTGTCAACAATTCGTGCAAACCAGTCCTCGACTGAAGTACTCGACAGTTCAGCTGTTTTCCCAGCCAAGCATTTAGAGTCAGTGTTGTTATTCTGCCGAAATTTGCACAGCTCTCTTCAGCGTACTGGCATTGTTTAGAACGTCCACACTTCACTGATGCTCTAGTTTCTTTTCAGTGTAGTGCACTCCATGCTTGGTTCATTCGCTTTTAGACATCGTGCTAAATGCCGTTTCTAGTCTGTTGAAGAGAATATGTGGATTCTGCCAAAACTTCTTCAGGGAATCAGTGCACTTCTTAATCAGATACCCTTTCCGCCCCGATGTACGCTTACAGTACACCATACCAGATAAGGGTGGTGGAACTGTCATTATGAATAGAAGCGATTAAACCAAGGAACTGAGTAATATTCTGACAAATCGGAGCAAGTTTCATGGGGTCGTCAACGAAGAGAACAAGGGTGAATATACCGAACATCGGATCACTAACATTCCCCATCTCTATGGATTGCCAGATGTCGATAGCTCTGATGTGCCGATTCCTTCAATGATTACTATGATACATTCACCTTACCATTCAACGGCGAGACCACCAGTGAATTTGCTTGAACCGATACGTAGGTGACTTGTTTATCACCATTACATTTGATACTGATCTATACACGTTACTCTACATGTTCAATCACACCTACCGGCCAATTAAGTTCGTGCTCAGGGAAGAGGCTGAAGGCTAAATATCCTTCCCAGATTTTTATTCTCACCAACGAGTAAGCGATACTGTTCAATGCAGGGCTTATCGGAAAAATATCGGAACCGGCCAGTACAAAAATCCCGACAATTTTGTACTCCTCAAACTAAAGGGAAATCTAGTGCGTTGTCCAGCCCACAGAACATATAGAATTTGTTCAACGGTTGACAGAAGGTGAGCTTGATTGCGTAGAGAACGTACTCCATGCTAACGCTCACCTGGGATGATCTATAACCAGAAATATCCTCCGAATTCGAACTAAAACATGAGGCACATGAACTAGGAAAAATGTCCGCGTTTATTCGAGTGTCATTCAAAGGTGGGAATGTTGCAGAATGGCTAACAAAGGAACCCAACCAGGCAGTCAGAAGGACCTACACCACAACCGAACCCCGCATCCAACTCACCACACCTCCAGCTCTCCGGTTTCATAACAAAAATGGGCGGACAGGTCAAACCGCATCTGTGTGTACCCACTGTTTCACTTGCTTCTGTGGCGCAGGTTATACTGGCTGAATCTTGAGATAACTTTCAAAACGAATCCGGAAACACTACTCACGTTCGTAGGGCACGGTGAAACAGGATCGGTCCACATTACTGTCCTCGCCCATCTGGTTGAACCTGGTTACCAGATGTACAGTGATGAGACCTTCAAAATGGCCTGTCGCGTGCCATGTAACCCATCAAAGACGATCCAAATGAGAATGCCGTACTGTCGAGACTATCGTAATTGGGACGGTCGGCCCGGTATTATGTAGTGAAAAGCGGTTCATGCAGTCCTTGACAGTGCCATTGCCACAGATCCCCCAGATCGGTGGTCATCTTGCGTGGTGAAAAATATTGGCGAGCGTGATGCAATGAACCACTTGGTCCATCGTCAACTGATTGACCATCGACGTTGTTTTTCTCCACAACTCCGACTGATATCGCACTCTAACTCCGCGTAGAAATGTACTGGCCTGAGGGTGAGCTATCGAAAAATCTGTTCCCCAAGATGTCTTTGTTCATATGTGGGTTGATAGTATATGCCGCTGGTTCAGATACAAAAGAAAGAGGTTAACAAACCTTGTCTGAGGGCAAAAACTCAACATCAAGCTGTTCCTCTGGTAAACAATTGACCGAGTGTGAAAATAAAACGGGACAGCCTCCCACAACTAATCACAGTACACAGACAATTCAATAGAACAATCGCAACATTCACGCTGACGAACACACATCACCACCGTCGGACACACCTTTTCCGACGTGCAGCAGATGAGCACCATCCACTCAAAGAGGATGAAACGCCTCGATATTGTTATGTACGTCTCGGTAACCAAAGTTCGTGTGGTCCTAGATGAGTATCCATCACTTCTCATCCGTCCCCAACTGTGGCATCCGTCCATCAGACCCGGAAAACTGCGTACACAAAGCAACACACCCCAAACAACTGGTGGTCAAACAGGGTGTGGAAGGCGGATTGGTTGGGCACGGTTACACTTTCAGGCTTTGGGTAAACGACGTGAGTTCCCGCAATACAGGGTGGTGATGACGTGAGTACAGAACGCAAATGACACAATGATCGCTTATTCAGTGAAGCTTTGAAAACAGAACAAACGTAACTCCTAATTTTCCCCGAATAACCACGCCGGAACGAAAATGAGGCAATGGCGATTACGTATGTGGAAACCATGTCCTTGGTTGACTTCTCTTCGAAACATCATAATTATCCCGATACATCACATTGTCTGCCAATCAATCTGACAGGCGCAGTCCATTCGTTCACTTTCACCACGATGATTCAAATTATATACAAGCTGCCGTCTGGTCGACTTAAAGCTGTATCGGTTATTGAAATTGAAGTGAGTTACTATAAGAATAGTTATCCCGGAAACGGAAACGTTGAGGTTTCAGATATTGGGTGAGGTATGAAGGTTATATTGAGGGACGAGTTATGAACAAACATCACCGAGAAGATGGTGATAGTTCAAGAATACTTTACTCATTCTGGACGAGTGATTGACCAGTCAGTACACGCCTGTATAAGCATACCGAGACAGTTTGAAGACCGGAATCGATTCGTACAGACTGAACGCTGCAACTCACCCTGTCCAATCTTTCTCACTAAAATTGTGTACATGCGATGTTGTCGTACACACATCCCGCCATATTCACCTCCTTACTATCGCCAAATCGATCAATCATTTCACCGATAAGGTTTAGCGTAATAATTTCTGGACGGAGTGCTTGCAAGCGAACAGTTTCATTTTTCCCGACCTCAAGATTATTCCGGTGGACAGACAAACCGTATCCGCTGTCGCTTTAACCATCAACTGATACGGTCACTATCAACGGTATGCCAGTTTGTTTATTATAGACTGAATGTGACCACATCGATCGGGCTTATTCGATAGGATGTCTGGGAGTGTGGATGATCGTTCGCCGTTTCTGCACGGGTCTATAAGAGTTAACAGACTTGTCGGCTAACTTCCTATCTGAAGCGCATTCACTCGACTGCGTTGTGCAGACGCACCAAGGAGTAATGACCTCTTGTTGGTGGCGGGTGCACATACATTACAGGAAGAATATGGAACAATTAGACAATCAAAACCTCATCAACGAAAAGCATCAGGCCCACCGTATCTTTGGCCTGACATGTGACTTCAATCAGATTGCTGGTACAGTACTGCACACTTACATGTTGACTACCGTGCTGGACTAAACGGTAATATAGCTACAGGTGTTGCACAGTGGCAACCAGTGAACGACTACGGTTTGCAATAAAAATGGACATCGTTTCACATTTTTGTTGTCTATGTGCGAAAAATATGACAAACGCTATGGACTTCAGAGGTGCATGTAACATTCTTTCTAGCGATTACTGATCGTTCAGGGTCAGACTTTGAAATAGGCACGTTTCACTGGTTTTCTCTGGTCTACTACGCCTAGTTCCGAGTAGACGCGTGGTAAGGCACTCGTGTAAACAGTTGCTCTAACACCCGTGCTGATGAAGTTTTTCTTATGAAGACTGAACCTCCTAATGTTTTCAGCAACACCCTTATGGTAAATTAACTGTGTAAACCTACTAAGTTGCCTACCGTTGACAAAACCGGTCGCAGCGACACAAGCCCTCTATGAGGCTTTACCAATCCATAAAGCAGATACGTAGGAGCTTTCGTTGTCATTGAGTCAATCGAAAGTGGAGGCCGTGATTTTTCCGACGTTCTTCGACCAAACTTACTGGATACATCAGCCATGCTACCGGTATCGGAGTTCGAATATGCATTCAATATGGGCAATAGTTTATCATGTGACACTGTCCAATATCCTTCTTTCCCGATGTAAAATGAAATCTATGCAAGCTTTTATTTGAGGATGCAGTTCTAACCGGAACTAGCAGTGTAGTGTTGTTGGTCGAGCCCAACCAGTTTTGTTTTAGTCTATTAGTTACTGTCATTCGAGATTGGGGTCAACTCAGCGAATTGATAGATGTAACGCGCGATCGAAACTAGTTAGCGCACACGGACTGGACTTGAAATGGTAAATGTTACATGGTTGCTTCGTTCATCTTTCACACCGCTACGTCAACTTTGTGCACGAGGACTCTGGATCAACGACAGTCCGGTGAACAAGGAGGACAGTTGCATTTAAACGTAAATCCGTCATACCCTTGTACTCTTATCCTTCTTGGTTATTCTAGTACCGCTACGTGTTGCGTAATGTATCTTTGGACACAATCATTGTCTGCACTTCTAGTTACTCGTCACAATAAGAAGTTAGAACAAAATTAATTGCAGTGATTCCCTATGAAAAAATGTAGAGGGCTAACTCACATGCAAAAGCTTCCAACTGGAGAGAACACAAAGATCATAAACATGCTGGTTACGTCTGCGGGACTCCGAGATAATGAAATTGTGCGATTGTTACTGGTGATTCATGTTTTTAGTGTCGAGAGGTGTGGGCTCAACGTAGTAGATGTGAAACGTTCTCCAACGGTTTGCCGCACCACATGCGGGCGCATTTTTGATTTCAGTCACCTTTGCGTTTTTGCGACACACCTAATGGACACGGGAAACGTAGGACACCCACATAACTAAGCTTTAAGCCGAGCACAGGAAACACGGAGAGTAGAGACGACAAACTGGTCGCATTCGGTCATACACTGAAATGCAATTCCGATCACGCTCATCGGGAAATGGTCAGCATACTAGTTTTCCAAGTGCAATGGTGGGGCCCACCGGTCGGTCTACATGGGTAATACTCACGAGCTCGAGCTCAGGCGAAACTGTACTATGCTCTCTTCTAAAGTGGGGCGATCCAATGCTAGTGGTGTACAGCCAGTCCTATTCAGAGTGCAGTAGAATGAGAAAATACAGCAGAATGGGGAAAACAATTCACCTGTCCGCCTTCAGTGAGCTTTGTTCAAGCCGAAGAATAAGTGGGAACACACGCACGTGCCATGAACCACTCTTCACATTGCACGCTTTAACAGAACCCCTATGGTGTGGTTCGTAGATAAAATTCGTAGACAACACGAGCGATTTTGCGGTCACTTCTGTTCAAGAATGTTACCCGTTGAGCCTCCACCATACACCTTACTGTGTGAACGGTGGAATTTCAGGTTGGAATTTACCACAGATCTTAAGGTAGCCTGAGTCTGTGAACAATTCCTCTTGACATCTGCACTGACCTACGGACTCCAACAAGTCTGAAGTAAACACAACTGAGTTGGTACCTTCAAGTTTACTATATTGGTTTCCAATGACAATGGACCAATAAGGTGGGTTGCGGCAATACATTGAATTTTGAACTCAACACCACCCACACACGATCGTAGCCTTTGCATTCAAACAGTTCGAAAGGAAGCACAAGACCGGAGTTTCGTTCTCGTTGGAGTTATGAATCCGTCTCAGTAGTAGATCTGGGTGTAGATCGAGTGATGGTCATGCACTCCAGGACACTATCCAATGTGAGACCTGGAACAACGTCACGTATACGAGCCAAAAATGGGTCCCGTTTGAACAACATTCCAGATGTTTCTCCAGACGATAGATGAGGGTCATATGTACCTTAGTCTTCGCAGACGGTGAGCAACTTTGCTATTCACAATACCTTGACTTCGCGGAACCAGTCGATGGACAAAAGCACCCGGTTAGGATCTGCCTATTTACTAAATAGTACGAAACACCAATCATGACTCGTTGCAGCACGAGTTTTATGACTGCTCATTCACAGTAGTTGTTCAACTGCTTCCACTAGTAAAACATTGAGACGCTGGACAATGGAACGTAATTCTCTTCCGCCGCGTTTTGCGACCTTAACGATATCTAGTGCCCTCGTGTTCTATCAGGGTATGCGCAACACAATACGTGCTGGTACATCACTGATGGTTTTTAATACCAGGAAAGGTCCTATCCTAGTCTGGTATTGGGTACTACCCAATGCAAACGCCCCAACCGGTAAACCCTTGGAAAAGTACACGGTAAGCCACAAGCTGTGGAAATCAACAGTCAAGGACAGAGATACAGACTGTGGAATCACAATACAAACGTAAGATAGGTGGGGCAAGATAACTGAATAATTCCCTCATTAGAGTTCGACTTGAATAATTGGACCTGACTTCCAAGGTTTCCGCGAAAATGTTCGGATTAGCAAACCAATCTGGAGAAGTCACATGAAATATATTCATTTAAGGTCAAGAACTAAGGTCACCAGTTACCGAATTTGCCGATACCACAACCAGCAGAATTGCACAGAGAAATGTAGCCGTGAGGGTGAAGTCACTATACAAGAAACGACAAACACAGTTGACGCACTCTAAACATAGTGGTATCAAATAAGCTTCAATTTGATTAACAATATTGTAGCCTCATATGGGCATGTTATTTTGTATTAAACTGAGGAACGCTAACTGTGGTAGGCTAAACCCCTGTCATGGTTTATCACTTAAGCACACATTGAAAGAGGTAACTTAGGTCCAAATGACAGTGGGTTGTTTCGGTACATCTTTATCACCGATTTTATTAGTGTGGGGGGGATTGGAGGCGAAAAGAGAAAGCACGGCATTTCTTGGGTCACTGACCATAGATCATGAGGCCGTTTTGCTAGGACTACAAAAAAACTTGTCAGTTAGCTTCGAATTAACCACCACAAGCTGGTGAGGGGGAGGAAAATCTTATCTACTTCAGCCAATTATATCAGGACACACTGGACAGCTAATTTCATTGGATTGACTAGAAAAACCACTGGGTACAGCCTGAAAGCATGTTTTGAACTTTATGGCCTATATAGATTTTCAGGATAAAAAGGTGATGACTCTACTTACTAACGTCCCGCTGTATAAGACAGCAGATGGTAAACTCCACCTCACCTATGTGAACACAACATGAGGTTCGACTTCAAGACATTTAGTTTCCCACAGTTATGAGGGAACTACACGGACAGAAGTGTACATGTTTCAAGTTCACTGATAGCCAGAAGTTCAGAGGTGGGCGCGATAAAATTGCAGTCCAACGGAAACCGTAGCCAATCAATTATTGTGCGTGCTTCGGTCTTGCTTTCAGCTGTTGTGACTATCAACAAACAGCGTCTGAAATGACTACTGCACGAACAATGGGAGACTCCTTCGAACGACCAATGTACACGTTTATGTAAGAACGACCAGTTCAACCTGGAGTACACTGTTTTCTGCGTGCGCTCTACTCACGATGTGGGTAGCACTATCTCGTCAGCTTGTAATATTGCTGATGAGA
>QNGE01009459.1:0-12784 GCA_008508345.1 Paragonimus westermani
GATCACGCTTATCTGAGCGTGTTTCTTACAAATGGGTTGAGAGATATACCATTATTATTATCATTATTATTGTAAAAGCAGGCTAATATTGCTTCCCTTGGTATTATACAACAAAATTGATCAGAAGTACCGCATTCACCTATGAGTGTAACATGTACAAGCGAGTAGCCGCACAGGTACTATCGGTTGTGCGAAGATAAGTGTATACGCATGCGTGACCATCTCTGAACGGTTGTTCCGGTTTTCCCGACAAGGTTGCATACTTGCGGTTTTTCGTTTTCTTGGTAAATGAGATCAACGGAGTGAAACATATTGTTTAACCTCTTCAACGACTATGCACTAACACAACATGTTATTGTGGCCACGAGACCCCGACTTTGTGAAACAGACTGAACGCTAGACTTAATCATGTTGTAGCGAGGATAGACGGTCGCAACATACTACTCACACCTCTATTCAGTAGCCGGATGGATCGAAATGATCGCGGTATAAATACGGGAAACATATGGGAAGGATCGTTGGAAAGCAGAATGACATTTAATGGCTGTCGCCACATGACGGAACTGAGACATGGCGTCCAAAGCGACTGGAGCGCCCTCAGAAGAGTGCGGTGTGCAAATGAGTGTTTTTTTTTCTAGTCCCGTTGAGAGACTTAAGTAGTGTATTGGTTTCCCCAATAAAACCACCTTTGTGTCGTCCGCCTTTCGGATTCACAACAATGTCTCGTCACAGCAGCGACATCATGAACGTGTTGCTTGTAGCATCGCTTAGAAAAGGTGTTCATATGAGGATTTATCTCCCTTCGAATGTTCTGCCTTGGTAAAACAAGAGCACGTAGTGTAACGCTTTCGCCAAGTTGGCCACGAAAACTGAAAATGGGTGCTGATAGGATGACCTGGAACCCACCGGCTTCGGTAGAAGGCGTCAAAATTTCGTGGGAAACTACGCCGACAACTGCTTGACTTCTAAAAATAGGAACGTTCCTCGGAAACAAGCTTGGTTGAGCGGTCGAAAGCCAAGGTTCGCCTCAGGGTCAAAAGTGTGTTCCAGAGTAAGTATATGGCATGAAGGGAATGTATCCGGAAAAACGGTCTTTAAAAATTTCGTGATATACAAAAGAGCTCAAAACAACCGAGTCGAGGCAGCAAGGGATGCTAGTGCAGTCTAACAGATCCACCTAGAGCGTGACACTAAATCCCAAGAGGTTCCACGGTTATGTCCAGTCCAGGTACTCTCTTGGAAAGGAAACTGTAATCACACTTTCCAATAACTGAGAATTTATATCGACTAACAAGGGCGTGTCGGATATGTCTGTGCAGTTCCAAAGTGGTTGCCACTCACAGTGCAGTAACTGAGCCCCGCTTCGACTCTATGACGGAAGCGACGTCGCGAGAAGCTGAGCGTGCGATATTCCTGTTATAGAGCACAAAGTCCGCAGGACCGGATCACGTCCACTCGGACATCCTAAAACCTTTGGTCAAGTTGTTGGCGTCGCCTTTCGCTCGAATTTTCACTCTTACATTCAAAACCGGGGTGGTTGTGGGAGACTGGAAATGAGCCACCGTAATTCCCATCTTCGAAAATGGTGGTCGATCGGTTGTCAGGAATTGCCCACCAGTAATCCTGACTGGTGTCAACAGCAAAGGGTTAAGCGCATATTTCGAGAGATGAGTTGCATATTCCTATTTATGCAGGCATTTTGAGGGCTACTAAACACGACTTTTGAAGGGTAGAACTTGGTCTATCAATCTGCTGACATCTTCGGGCATTATCATTGATAAGTTGGACATGGGTAAAGGGGTTCGAGTGTGTTATTTGGAGCCTTTGGCTCCGTCAAACACACCATCTGGACGTTTCCAGCTGAGAGATGGCTTATGGTGAGATTAACAGGGGTGCTGCCGGACGAAGGTTCTCCTTTAGTTGGGGTTCCTCACAGTTCAACCCTCGCTCTAACTTTCCTAGTATACATAAATAACATGGCGGACAATCAAGTGAGCCAATATTGCCTCCATTCAGATGATATAAGACTCGCTGGGAGTGGACCAGACTCGGACACCTTCCAGAAGGCATTCTGAATATCTGCGGATGGACATCAGAGTCGCGTCTCCCACTGCAAGTCCCGAGAAGCCATATCCTTACTAATGCTCTCCTGTCAACCCTCAGGTATCTAGGAGATGCACTCGAACATACAGTCAAACCTGCAACGAAACAACAAACGACAGACCAGACTGCCCAGTGTGCTGCAGTCGAGAGAACAGCACGGCGGACTTCAAAACGAAAGAAATCCGCGATCAGTAATCCATGTCCAGCAGTGCTCATTACACCGTACTCAGCTATAGTTTGCCCCCATTTGGAATAGTTTGTCCAAGCTTGGTCACTATATCTCAAAAAGGGCATAGCCATCCTCGAACTGTACGCAGGCCAACCATACACACGGTGTGAATTATTAAAATGTTCAAGCTACCAAGACTGATTTGGTTCGTTGAACTCAGTCTCGCTCGAGCGACAGAGGTTAGGGAAGTACCTTATCGAAGTACACAGAATTAGCCACCACACAGGCACAAGTTCTCTGGCACGTTTTTCTGTGATGCGTCAGAATAGAAACTTAAGAGGTCATATATTTACAGAAAACAAAGCAAGACTAGCATTGGCTGTTGGACTTAACTTTTTTGTTAACCAGATAGTCAAATTGTATGATAAATTATCCGCAAATTTTGTTGAGGCGGCCGGCGTAGATGTGTTCAAAAGCGAACTAAGCAGATTTCGGAACAAGCTGTTACTTACTTTGTACCAATTTTAGTATAATCTGCTCTTCGTTTTTTAGAGCACTCGGAGCTTGTAATTCTTCCTTTAAGTCCATCCTCAGATTGCTATTGAACTCACTCACATCGGCAGAAAAGGCATTCTGTCCAACCTTCCACACCACGAAGTCAACAGGTACAAGTCTTCGTAGAGTCCTGGGTTTGAAGTTGCGTGGATGCGTGGGATTTGGGTTAGAAGTTGTGTTGCTCCTTTTATTGCTGGTTCTGTGAATATCTGGTAGTTGATTTTAGATATGAGACCTGTTCTCCACTTTCTCTGCCGCAACTTCCCCTCCCTTTTATGACCGCACACCACACTGTCATCGTGTAGCGTATCATTCAGGTATTGTTAGAGCTTGCTTCTTATCTCCTTGACGCGGCGGCTCGTATTTATTACAGGATAGTCCAACGCCTCACTTACGGCTCATGTAGGGACCACATGTTACAACGCTTTAGCCGAAATACGTGACTTCATACATCCTGCCCTCAAGTCTCTCCAGAGCTGCACCATGCGTTCAATACAGCCACCCGGTTGGTCAACTAGCAGAACAAATTGCCCACTAAGACCGTTGGGGGTGCGGGCGTCGATATATTCAAAAGGGAGCCGTATAAATGCTGGAACAACCGCCTTCCACTTTTGTACTGATTGAAGTATGATTTGGTTTTGCTGTTTAAGGTAACCAGGACTTGTCAGTTCTTCTCTTCTATCCCTACCCTCAGACCACCGCTGAACGCACTGACAGAAAACACAGTCCGGTCAATCTCCGGATCACACCAGCCAAGCACCAAGACGTTAACAGAGGCAAGCTTTCATCAAGTCCTGGACTGGGAATTTGAATATGAAACTCAAATTGACTAACATTGCCTTGCAATGCAATAAAATTTTATGCACGCAGGCAGATCTGTCTTTCCACTTGTGGCGCAGTGGTCTGGGGATACTACACGGATCTTTCACCCATTTTTTTCAGCTCCGCTTTGCTACAAATATCAACTCAGCTCTGATCGCGTTCCGGCCGTTCACGATAACTCCAAAATATGCTTGTTTCCGGAATACTGGTAATTTGGAATATTATGGTGGTCAGCTTGAATCCCTTCTGTGAGTCAAACCTCGATTAAAGTAATTTGCTGGAACTCCAATAACTATCTTGCTGCGTCGGACTATTTTATTGCCACCGATAGCCTAGTGAAATACGCTTTCATGTACCTAGGCTACTCAGAGACAAGTGCTGGGCCACTACAAATGCCACGACAGTGGATGCGTTCAAAAATCGACTAATTCGTTACTGTAGCACTTAGCCCGTGCAACAGCATACTCCTTTGCCTCAACCGCGTGTGTATGTTTGTCTGTCAACTAACTCACACATAATCCTGCATACACACCCAGCTATAGATTTATGTGTATAATAGCATCAGGCATGCATTTATTAATTTTAAATTTTAGCTCTCCGAAACAGTCCAAAAAGTGGTGACATGCAATTATCCCCTGGTACATGAGTCATTTACCTGAAGAGGCAGAACAATCCAAATCTTTCGCTTCCAATAGAAAGAAGGCATTCTTCCGAACACCACCCATCGATCCCATTGAAAAAGAATCGAAGAAACTCTGATTTGACTGGTGCGTGGTTGGAATTTTCTGTGTGACAGAGTATTTCCAAATCTTCAGAGTAAAATCAAATGTAAGACAACTTTGCAGGTCAAAATTCCCCTCGACTGACCCTGCCGCGCCCTTCCTCGTGACCCCGTCTGTTATTCCCACAACACATGTCTAAAAGTACCAATTTCTCCAGTCCACCTCCCTCAGTCATCGAATACCAGTCACCCGCCCCACACATATTGTTATCTGTCAGTCTCGCCCTCCCTAACCCCTGTGAATACGGTCCGCCGTCGAACTGTCACCAGCCCATCGGTCTGCCCGACGCCCGGGTAGTTATACACACATCAGACCGATCTGATCGCATTCGGTCGGTTCGTCATCGTCTGTCGGTCGTCTGTGCTTGTACTTGACGTGCCCTTTGGACCCTTGACGGCCTACTGCGGCCAAACATTGTCTTATCCCACGAACGAAAACGAATTGAGGTTTGTTCTTGAAATTGATTATATTATTTATGACAATAGTACCACGTTTCCAGCGACTTGATTTGGTTCTGATATTTGGCGTCGTTGGTTATACGTGCGTCACTCAACATTCGTCGGAAATCGTACACCACCTTTTGGTTGCTAAATCCATATTTCCTTCCTTTACACAATTAGGATAATCGTCCGTTTAATTAAATGATGGGATTATTTTCACACATAACCATGAAGGATGCCTCACCATGTGAACGTATCCGGTATCTACCAGACATATGAGAAGTAATTGATATCAATGCAGATGATTTCATAAAAGACCACCCAAATACCCATTCACTCTGTTCACCGGGGCAGCACAGCCTTAGAGGTGGCCATTCATGCTCGGCCAGCCTACTGATTGCTGCCGGCTCGTGGACAAACCTGCCGCTGGTGTGTGCTGTGTTTTTAAATCTCACCAAGATGTCCGATAAAGTTGAGCATAGCATATTGCTTGACGGATTCATGCACTGAGGTTTGCTTTTGGGGCAAGCAATAACTTACCTGTCGGATATACACAGTTAGACTCATTGGCGAGTTATCCAAACCATTCAGTGCCGCAATTGGTACATCGGAAGGCACTGTACTGGGTTCTCTGTTATTCTATGTCTACGTTAACGACCTCCGTGGCGTAAGCAACTTCTGCTGTAATGTATGCTGACGGTACGAACTTATGACGTGTTTTACACAACGTTGAAGTCGCAGAAGACTTTCAAAAAAGCCCGAATGCTCTATGGGCCGTGGAAAATCGACTCCCACTTAACACGTCCAAATCAAAGACTTTGCACGTTCGTCATTACAGCACTAGAACATATTGTATTGGTGACTCTACTATAGCCAATGTCCACCAGCAGCACGACCTGGGTCTCGCTGTTACATCAGGTCTCGCCCCTAGTACTTACATTATGCTGTTGGTGAAGAAAGTCACTAGTAGACTGGCAACGCTTGATAGGGTTCTTGTGAGTTTCCCAACCGGAAGTTTTTCACGTATCTATGACACACTGGTAGGGCCACTGCTAGAAGTCAATATTCATGCATGAGCGTTTTACTGAGAGAAAGACGTAACCGCCCTTTAAGCTATCCAGAAACAGGCCACTAAGAGGGTTGAGGGTTTATCCTCCCTTTCGTATGAGGACCGTCTGTCCAAACTGGAACTATTCCCTCTACAGGCGTTTGAGGTGACCTTATACTAACATACAAAATCCTGTGTTGCTGGAATCACCCCAGCAAAAATCTCATTCGCCGACGCAGTGAGTCTCAGAGGCAGAAACTTCACTGTTTCCATATTACGTAGTCTCTTATGTAGATGGTATGGTTTCGCCGTTCCAGTCTGCTAAACATGGGGTGTCCCTCCGGTGACGGTTGTCCTGGGACCGTCAGTCAATGCATTCAAGAGACAGTTGAATGACTGGATTATCCCAATATGCCGTTGGCAGTCAGACACGTAAAGCTCCGTGTGCTTTCATCGTTGTCTTTTCCATCTGATCTCATTCTTCGGTCTCTTCTGTATATGGTCTTCCCTTTCCATTGTTATACAGCAAAGCGGCGCAACCTCCTTAGGTGCCCAGTTGCTGCTAGCTGCTCTAACGTTGAACAGACATCAAATACTCTTTCCATTTCAACAGCTCACGTGGTCGTAGCGGACGGACAACAATCTGAATGTCAAACCGAAATCGAATTTGCTGTGAAACAAAACACCACGTGCTACTGGTTTTTATCGAAATACGTCGAGGTGGGGATACTGTACAGGTGTTAAACTTCCAGCCTCCTGAGAAGCCATGGAATTTCACAGCTGACGGCTTCGTAAACGCTACTTCTTCCGGCGTCCATTGTGCTTCTGTCTAAAGTTGACAGATTCAATAAAGAAAAGGGTCATTATGCGAATAAACCCGATCTCGAACAATGCCGTTCTAGTTGCCGAACTGACAACGCAGATGATGCAGTCCCAGATCCGGTTGATGAAAATGCTGGCCACCCGTTTTGCCGCACTTGGGCCCTCCACGTCAGTCGATCCGCCTTCTGTGGATCACTTGGCCAGGAACATCATCGATTTTCTGTATGCCCCCCAAGCTGGTGTCTCCTTCGACGCATGGTACAAGCGATATGAAGACACTTTCACCATGGAGCTGGCATCGCGAGATGACGATACAAATGTTCGGCTATTTCTCCGAAAACTGGACCCAAGCGGGCACGTCCGCGAACCTTGACTTTCGCGGACACGGTCCGGAAGCTGATGAAGATCTTCGGGGACACCTCATCCCTGTTCAACCATCGATTCCATTGCCTCCAGTTGGTCAAACGAGACATAGACGACCTTTTCGTCTATGCTGGTCTCGTAAACCGGGAGTGAGGGCGGTTCAAGCTTGATTCACTCACGGAGGACCACCTTCGATGCCTGGTTTTCATTTGTGGTCCACAGTCATCAACCTATGTTGACTTCCGTACCAGACTCCTAGCAAAGGTCGATCAGGAGCCAAACATCAAACTGGAACAGATGGTTGACGAACGTGAGATGTTGGCCAACCTCAAGCACGATTCAACGATGATACAGCATCCCGACCGGGCCACCGGTACAGTTCAGGCCGTCTCCAGTTTCCCGACAAAGTCCCCTGCACGGTGCACCAAACTCAGTCTTACTGGTACCAAGATGCCGCCCTCAGCGTGTCGCTACTTTGATGCATGGCACTACCACAGATTCTACCCTTTTCGACGACACCGCTGTCAGCGATGCCACAGGGTCGGCCACAAGGAAGGTTTCTGCCAATCACAGACATCGGACAGGGTCAAGCCGACGTCGGACTCCAAGTTCAAGATGCCAGCCGGGTCTTGGGAGGTTAGCAGATCCAACAGTCTGCTGACCGCGTGCCATATCGAGGTTGCTAGTCGGCAAAGGTTCGTTTCCATCCACGTCAGTCGTCAGTTGGCTCGTCTGCAGTTGGACACAGCCTCGGACATCACGGTCATTTCCGAGAATCTTTGGCGAGACCTGGGCAGCCCTCTTATCCACCCGTCATCCCAGACAGCAACCAGTGCTTGCGGTGGCTTGGTGCAGTTGACTGGGCGACTGCACTGTTGAGCGTCGCTCCGCGGCACCACCATCGACGGAACGTGGAACGTCGCTAACTTGGGTCTTGACCTTCTCGGATTGGATTGGCTCAAACCACTTGGCCATCTGCAACCAGGTGCGGTCTCCCGCCGCACCCCAGAGGATGTCCGATGACATCATTCGAGAGTTTGACCCCGTGTTCCAGGATGGCCTGGGTCTTTGCTCCCGTACCCTGGCCACACTACAGCTTCTCCCCGGCAGTCAACCGGTCTTTCGCCCCAAACGGCAAGTTCCATACGCAGCCCTGCCGCTTGTCAACCAAGAACTCAGACGATTGAAACAACTTGGTGTTTTGGTGCCCGTCTTCTACTCCACGTGGGCCGCCCCCACCGTCATGGTTAAGAAGTCTAACGGATCCATCCGCATTTGTGGGGATCTCTCAACTGTCCTCAATGCGGCATTGGAACCAAACCGCTATCCATTACGAGTGCCCGAAGACATATTCACTATGCTCAACGGCGGCACCTGTTTGGTCAAAGTGGATTTGGCAAAGGCATATCTCCAACTCGATGTTGCTCTCGAATCTCGTGAACTACTCACGATCAATACTTACCGAGGCCTTCTCCAGTACACCAGACTTCCATTTGGTGTCAAAGCCGCGCCGGTCATTTTCCAGCAACTAACAGACGCGTTGATTACTGGTCTACCGGGTACGGCCTCCTATCTGGACGATATTATCATAATGGGGCGGACAATCAACGAACTCAGGGACCGAATCTCTGCGGTTTTCCAACTCGTCCAAGAGTACGGGTTCCGTTTACGTACTGACAAATGCCAAATGTTTTTGCGGTCCATCAAATATCTGAGGTACACTTTCGATGCCGCTGGTCGCCACCCAGTTCCCGAAAACATTCGCGCAATTCAACAGATGCCGGCGCCCAAAGATGTGCACACCCTCCGGTCCTTCCTTGGCCTCATGAGTTATTGCAGTGCCTTCCTCTCAGCCCTACACGATGTTCGGGCTCCGCTAAATCATTTACTACAGAAGGGTGCTACATGGTGCTGGTCCCCAATTGCGAGACCTCATTCACTCGCTTGAAGACGATGCTCAGCTCCGACCTGCTGCTGACGCATTACGACCTAATCCTGCCAGTTGTGGTCGCAGTCGACGCTGCAAATTACGGCGTCAGCGCAGTCGTCTCTCACATCTTCCCGGATGGTTCCCAGAAGGCAATTGCCCACGCCTCTCGCACGCTCAACTCCGTGGAGAAGTACGATCATTTCGAGAAAGAGAGACTGGCCGTTATCTTCGCGATGTATAATTTTCATAAACTTCTATATGGTCGGCATTTTCCCTGCCGACCGATCATAAGCCTCCACTATCCATTTTTGGATCGAGGAAGGGTATCTCTGTCTACTCTGCCAACCGACTGCAGCGATGGGCCACAATCTTGCTCGGCTACGATTTCGACATCAGCTACCGCCACACTGATCAATTTGGCCAGGCAGATGGTTTATCGTGCCTCATCAGCAACCATCACTTGCCTGAGAAAAACGCTGTCGTTGCTGCCCTGACAGTGGAGGATGACTTTTGCTGACAGCTCATAGACGCCATTCGTGGAATCCAGGTGACTGTCGTCGACATCCGGCGCGCCACGGCGGTGGATCCCAATCTGAATCAGGTCATGACATACGTCCGGACCAAATGGCCCATGGCTCCTCCAACTGGGGAGATCAAAAAATTCTACGGTCGCCGTGGCTCATTGATAATAGTGGATTCCTGCGTCATGTTTGCTGACCACGTAGTCATCCCAACCACTCTCCAACTTCAGGTGCTGAGACAGTTCCATTCTGGTCACCCCGGCACCAGTAGGATGAAGGCGATAGCTTGCAGTCATGCATATTGGCCCGACATGGACGGCGACATCGAGGGGCTGGTGAACCAGTGCTCAATACGCCAACAGGCCGCCAAACTACCCACTAGGCAGGATCTCGTACCGTGGCAAACACCCAAGGGACCATGGTCGCGCCTCCACTTGGATTTCGCTGGTCCCATCGATGGGGTATCCTATCTCGCTTTGGTCGACGCATACTCCAAGTGGCCGGAGATAGTCGCCATCTCTCCGGTGACATCCTTTAATATGATCAATGTCCTGCGTCGCATTTTCGGCCAACACGGATTTCCCGGCATCCTCGTGTCGGACAGCGGGTCACAATTCACACCAGCGCATCTCTAAGATTTCTGCCACCTTTCCTAATCCCAGCATATTCGGTCCCCGCCGTATCACCCACGGTCCAACGGCCAAGCAGAACGCTTCGTGGACACCTTCAAACGCGCGCTTATCAAATCTCGGGGAGAGGGGACCACCGACGAAGTGTTACAGGTGTTCCCGTTCGTATACCGTACAACTCCGAACCCAGCAACACCCGACGGCCGTTCACCAGCCGAGGCTCTTGAGGGCCGCAATCTCCGTACGGTCCATCACGCGCTCATTCTGACGAATGAGGCAACACAGGTGCCGGACCCGAAGTTACAAAAATTTTTGCCCTTGGAGAAGCCATCTACGCACGTGACTATCGACCGGGTCACAACCGCTGGATGGAAGCAACCGTGAGTGCTCGTCGCGGAAGGGTACTGTATGACGTTTCGGTTATTGGCACCATGTTGAAACGTCATCGCAACCAGTTACGCCCTCGGCACACTAACGAAAAGACAACGGACGACCAGCACTGCTGCAGCTGGATATTTTGTTGAACACGTTCGCAATACCGGATAAAAGGACAACCACAGCTACGTCGTCCCAGGTCACCACCAACCTCCTGCCCAGGCGTTGGACCAACCGCAATGAATGCCCGCATCGCCCCATGCTCCTAGACCTTCAAGCCGAATGCTACGGATAACGGTCATCTTAAACGAGAAGTGTTGGGAAAAGTCTATTTTCCTCAAGAACGGTTTAATTTTTGATATACCCTTGAAAATTAATTAATAACTATGAATTCCATTTTTACGCGCCACAACGTGCTAGAACTTAAATCCGGCGTACGTTTCCCTCTGCCTTTGACCGGTCCATTTCACTTTTAATGGGCTAATTCCAGTGGGGTCTTCCAAGGTTGTTCAAAAACTATATATAAGCGAACGCTAGTTTGTCAAATTACCTGTGGTTCGAGGGCAAGTGCACTTTCAAGCTGACCATCACTCTCATTTGTTCGCAGGCTTCGCATTCGGATAGACTTTCCAGCCAGCCTCTTTCGAAAAGAAGCACTAGACCCGAATTTCGCTCTCATGAGAGCTCATCAGTAGTGCATATCCTTGCCACGGCCAGGATTTGAACTCCGGCCATTCCACTCATGAGGCAACCGTGTTAACCACTGCACCATTGACCTCACATTGGGCACGACCAAATCATAATCAAGTCTGAACGTTCAACCACTCTCGCTTGTGAGCAATGATCAGGTTGCCCGATCGTCCCGAGAGGAGACACAGCTGTGTCTCCTCTCGGCAGTAACGTTACTGCCTGTCAACTCCAATCGATAAGCCCGCGATTAGGACTTCCGAGACAGGTCGAGATCACTGAACTCATTAAACCTGCAAGGCGAAACTCGAGTCTAGTGCTTCTTTTCGAAAGAGGCTGGCTGGAAAGTCTATCTGAATGCGAAGGCTGCGATCAAATATGGGTGATGGTCAACTTGAAAATAAACCAAATCCCCGACTACTCATCAGCAAACACATTCTCGGCTGGGGGTCACGGTCTTCTGTGTTCTTCTGGGTTTTCCGGGTATCGCCGTGTTTCGTGTTCGTGATTCGTATTTTCGTGCGCTGTCATTTCTCGTTATTATTGACTACCGGGTCATAACAAGGTTGGCAGGTGAAAAACGATTATTACAAATGTGCCGGTGTCATTGAAATAGGTCATTTAAAAAAAACAACGTAGTCTGCAAAGCGTACGATTTTGCAAAGCTGCTTGCCAAGACGATTATGCCTGGAGGTTAAGGGAACAAGGGTTGAGATTGCTGGGGTATCAACAAACAGGATCCTCGAGATTCCTAGGACGGAACACTTCTTGCTGCTGCCGGGGGCTTCAGGTGAGGAACAGCACTTGTCGATAGAGCTTTGGTTGATGGTTCTTCCATAAACGCTGACTGCAGTCTGTCGACAGAAACTATCTCACGTCTGCCGTTCCGGCTAACGGTAAAGGTTTTCATGTCTCTTGGGAGGACACGGTAAGGGCAGGTATATGGGGGTTGCAGTGATTGACGCAGGTCATCTGTACATAGAAAGACGTGAGTACATGGGGACATTTTAGCGTGCACATGCACAGCTGATGATTGCTCTGAAGGCTGCATCCAGCATAGCTTCCGCATGTGGTGCGCCAAACGTTCTGTATAGCTGTCAGAATCATACGGTGCTGAAGGTGGAGATGAACCGAGTTCACTCGGTATCCTAAGTGTGCAACCCAAAACTAGTTCGGCTGCGGTGGCGTTTAAGTCTTCTCTCACTGTTTCATAGTCCTAAACGAATTTCTGAGACTGCCTCTTTCTACACAAGATTAGCGTGTGCAATAAGACCGGCTTTCATTTGACGATGAAGACGTTCAACCGTCCCATTTGCTGCCGTAGTCTTCATCATCATAGACAGGAATACATCAGTGGTTTACACTAATGCTTAACTGCCACAGAACCATGAAGATGAAGCAAACCCTATACAGGAAGAGAGAAGAAAAAAGAAGCGGACCAGAAGGGATCTAACTAATAAGAATACCACGTCTATATTCAGACATTCAACATCGATGTACCTACACCCTGCAAACAAACAACCGAGCTGCAAGTGAGA
>QNGE01009461.1:0-12778 GCA_008508345.1 Paragonimus westermani
ATTGTTGCACTTGATATGAAAAAGTGGATCCAGATGTAGAATGGAGCGTTACAGTTACACNGTTACACAGTCTGCCTGCAAAATTCGAAAAATTCCAGGCTGACTTCAGAAAAACTGTGTTTGAGCAACCTTCCCCATATTTCCCTCACGTATTCTGAGAGGCATATGCAGCGGACAGTTGTAGTGATTTATTTTCTACACGAATTCGCTCACAATTCCAATAATCAAATATACTGTCAAAAATTAAGGATAATATCAGGACACGAGGCTCAGTCTCCCCGCGGGTTTATCAATAAATGACCTCCAAAAAGAGGAGTGGTTTCATCAAACTTTCCAAATGGTTAAAATTATATTTCAATGAACCAGTGAACAAAACTTGAGGCAAACAAGCTTATTTTCAATGCTTCCAAGCTTTTGGCTACGGGTTTTTTCTCATAAAATGTTTTCGTGAGTTACTTCTGATTCATACGGGTAAACTACATGCAGAACGTACAGCTCTCTTTGATGTTAACTAAGACGAGGCAAAATTAATGTTCTTTGAGGTTGACATGATCACCTAGAACCCTTTCTGCATTTGTCAGTCAAAACGTTAGACACAAACCGGGACACAGACACGTGTTTATTCGTGATGGCGCTTCCCCTCAAAGAAATTGCTGATCGCGCATGGGAAGTATAAGAGCAATACTTACTATCAACATCTATCGACGGGCAAGTTGACAATAAACATTCAATGTGAGTAATGTACGCAGTTAATAGAGTACACTGTTGGGTTTAAGCGCAATAGAATACTTAGTACAACCAACATGCATTTTATATTCGTGCTGAGACAGTACTTTTCTTGCAAGAGGCAGATTACCATCATGATCTGATGCTAATAGTTTGAACACTACTGAAGGAAGGAACATGAGTATAAATCATAAATTTGGGTGGATTCAGGATAATTAGAAACAACATGCGGCTTCCACAAAGCAACAAAACAAACGACCAAATTCGAATACAGAAGCAATCTGACCCAAATTAAGGGTTACTTGCCCAACTATCAGTCACCAGAAAATAGCTCGACGGCTTCTAGAATGTTTGTGATAATCGTATTCAAAAACCGCAACTGTGAATTTTCTCGTTTTTGGGAAGCCAGCGCTATTCATGCTGATATTCGTTCATTTCCTCATCAAACCATACTGTACTACGAATTCCATATTTGATTGCCACGTCGACTGTACTGGAAGAACAGAGAGGCGAATGCTGCCTACTTATAGAGAATACAACTCAGCGTTAACCTGGAGCAGTTTTGAGTAAAATGAGGCAACTTAGACAACTGTTAACGCAGAATAGAGCTTAAGCATCATCCATACTCAACGATCTTCTACTTGCTGACGTCACTGTTCGAGAAGTATGAAAGAAATGCTTCCGTCAGTTGGGTGGTTAACAGACACACTCCTCGTGTTTACTGCAGCAAGAAGAGTAATCAGTTGTTTCATGGAATTACACATAGGAGAACCCTCGTGTCAGTATGCATTTCTTCGGCCGACTATTGAACGTAGCAATCTGCACATGTCATTCTTGAACACGCTACATTTTGTCACATAACCACGCTGTGCACTTACATGTACCTGAAAAAACAAAGCTAATGGAACCCACAGGATAAACTCAGAATTACGAAATTCTCAGCATCTAATATCCCGCAATTCATTAACTGAGCAGCTTTCCTTCATTCATCCGTGTTGGTCATGGATACTGGTTAATATGACTGTCCCGTGTAGAAAAATAACTTTCTGACCGATATGGAAATACGAATCACGGCAGTACACAGCCCACCACTTCAACATATCGGCATAGTTTGGACGACTAGAAAAGTGACGCAAGAGGTCGCATTATAAAGTTCCACGTTTTGTAACCATTAATAGTTATGCTAACCACAGCTGCATTACACTATGTTCAGTAGAGAGCGACAGCGTGTTCTTTGCAGTCTGTTTCCTGGTCACGTGAGCAGTAGTCTGCTTACAATAATTGTAAAAATTGATGCGGCAGAATAAACTTAAATCGTCGACGGCTGGTGATAATAGAGAGCGAGCAACCTCGAGATTCATAATCTCAAAGCGCAGCGTTTGCAATTGGGTCTCAGCAATACGTTCAGGCTGTCAGAAGGATTGTTCGACCATACTAACCTTAAAAAGCTGTCTCCCAAAGGCAGTTTGACCCCAAGAATGTATGGTCTTCTTAAAACACACAAACCTGAAGTGCCTCAACGACCAATATTATCCATGACTGGCTCACCATACCACCGGCTTCCCCAGTGGCTGGTCAGTCTGATTGAACCCGTTAGATCCAAATTGGCTGTGCACAGCCTAAAGGACACCTTTGAATTCGTGGAACTGATCTCAAACATCAATGTCAAACGCCAGATAATGACTTCCTTTGATGTTGAGTCACTATTCACAAATGTTCCACCTGACGGGGTTATCGATATTGTTTGCAATTACGTTACTGAACATAAGTTGACACTCGGTATCCCCATCGATGAGCTCTGGAAGCTGCTGAAAATGTGTACATCCAATATCCAATTCGTGTTAAACGGCACCTACTACAGACAAATAGATGAAGTTGCAATGGGTAATCCATTATGAACCCGTGTTAGCTGACATATTCATAGGTCACTTAGAACATTCTGTGTTCACTGAAATTCGGAACACGTTGTTTTATAAACGATACGTAGACGATATTTTGCTGTATTCGACGGCCACTGGCAAGTAACAGCCTTTCACGAGCTGTTAAACAGTTTGCAAAACAAACTAACGTTTACCCTTGAATTCGAACAAAACGTGAGGATATCATTCCTTGATGTTCTTTTGAAAAGACGCGAGGATGGGTCACTTTTTAGAGGTGTCTACCGCAAATCCACGTGGACAGGACAATACCTGCACTTTAAGAGTTTCACACCTTTCGCTTAAAACTTGGCCTCGTTAGGACTTTGTTCCACAGAGTTCGACGTATTGCGACGGAGGATGAGCTGGAAAGTGAACTGATGTTACTGCATGAGACTCTTGTAGAAAATGGTTATCCCAAAGGATTTATTGAGAAGTACTCCACTCCACAAACAACGCGGGTAACACCCATTACTGTTCTCCGCAAGCCTGCTTATCTAACTCTTCCTTTTGAAGGTGATAATGTTTCAGCCCTGAGCAAACGCCGCTTAGTTGCAGCACTCAAGCGCACATACAACACCGCCCGACTAGCCTACGTGGATGGAACCACCCGTGTTCCAACTACACCTAGAAAGGACGTGGTGCCTCTTTTGCCCAATCCAATATTGTATACACGTTTGATTGTGTCTGTGGAAGCAAATACATCGGCAGAACCAGGAGGCACCTTGGCAAACGTATCAACGAACACATATCGAAATGGTTTTTGAATTCGAGGGTCGGTTGCGCCATCAGTGCCATTACAAAACACCGCCTACCGACTGGCCACTCAGTGGACCCTAGAGCGGCTTTCAGAGTGTTCTTCAGACCCAAGCTAAAGCAGGCTCTCAATATTGCAGAAGCCGTCGCAATACATCGAATAAATCCCTCTGTATGCGCTCAGAAACAGTTGGTGACTGACCTTTCACTATGTTGGTAAGAATGCAACTGGTACTTTTTGTACAGTATTTCAGCTCTTGTTTTATTCTGTAGATTTTTCTGACCATATCTGCCCTTTCCCACTCAATATGTACGTATCTTTAACCACCCCCTCATTGTATCAAAATTATCAATCAGTTGCATTTTGTTGCTTCCGCTCTGGTCACCAGACTGACTGTTTCAAATATTTCTAGATTGATTTCGCCTAGCTGCTTGCCCCCCAACTATATAAAATGTATGCTAATTTCGCAAAAGTAACCAACGCGATGCAAACGAAATGTCATTGCGCAAGACATCTTACATGGTACTATTCACCTTTTGTTCAAATTTATCGATGTGAACTAATGTTTCGAATTCATACTTGTTTAATAGATGTTTCATAAGCTGAATCGTCTAACCACTAGTTATATGCGTGCTGAAACAAACCTGTGACACCTGCAACGGATATCTGATTCAAGAGAAGAACACCGAGAACAGACCCAATGGTTAGCCTCATATTCCAAGGTGATTTACAACATTTCTAAATCGACCCGTGCTTTTATAATTCCGTGCTGACATTCATGTCAAATGTTGTATTGGTCAACTATTGGCTAGCCGATTAGTTCACACCGTTCAAGCCATGCGGTCCTGTTTTAATTAAAGCTTCATTAAAATTGCTCAGAACTGACATCGCAGTGAGCGTGTGTTTGTCAAGGGACAATTACCAGTAAGTCTTCAACTAATCTAGAATCACATACGGCATGTTGTTTCAATACTGCACTTTTAACAATTCTATGTTGCCATTAGTTGTTTAGTGACCAAAGTTTATCGATATAACACCACTTGTATCGTGATTGTTGCCAGTCATCACCTTTGGTAACACAGTGAAACTTCCTGTCATATCATCCACGGTTTTTGAGCCACTGAAGTAAGTAGACCAATACACATCTCTGGTACGCTTGGCGAACTACTCACACGGCGTACAACAAAACCACGTCACAGTTGTGCATCCAGTGAACTTAAACTCATACAACCTAAGCATTGAAGAATACAAAGTCAACTCATATCACATCGCACGTTGACCTCTTACTCATGAACTGCATATATTCTGTATATTCACATTTTTCTACGGACTCTAATACGTTGTAGGCAAAATCAAAAGGGTTCTGTTTTATGATACTGCCATACGTGACTTGGTTATGAAAGCGAAAAATCTCATAGACGTGAATGAAAATGAACGCGCTAATCTTTATATTATTCGAAGTATCTGTGCGCCTTATAACTTTTAAAAGATTCACGTTTGTACACTCCAGGTAAAGAGTAACAGATTGAAAAACATCACCAGACTGTGAATGTTTCTTCCACCGGTTGCTTTGCAATCACACAGCCAACCAGCACTTGTCCGTTGGTGATTGGTGAAAGAATTTCGAAATGATCTTAATGTGAAAGTTCGAAAGTTGAGGCGTTCATCAGTTTGACAACGAAAGCAAAGTGTGCAAGAGGGTTTCGTGAGTGAAGAACTGACATGTATGCAGTCTAATTATAAGATGGTCACTGACACTCAAATAGGTAAGGTTTAGGCACCTTGACGTTGAATGTTCGAATATGGACGTAGTCACTTTCAGTAGTTAGGTCCCTTCCAGCTCCCTGCTTTTTCCTTCTCTCTATATTGGTCTTGCTGTTTCTTCATGGTTGTGTGGCAGTTAAGCATTAGTGTGAACCACTGATGTATTGCTGTATATGATGATGATGATGCTGATGTAGATTGAATTACATTTAACTCAAATTGTAGAACAATTAATTTCGTCACAACAAACAAGCAGATTAAATTTTTCCAGCCCAAGTCAGACTCAGCGAAAGAAGACGTTTTGCTTATTAATACGCATTAAGTAGACCATTTCAAAATTTGAAGTAGACATGATGATGACTCAAAATTATTGCAAAATCGGTTGTAATCAGCAGCATTTATCCTCGATGTTTGAGGAAATCTAGAAGAAACATGTTGACAAATAACCATGACCAGCTAATTCGATTCAGGGATTTATCATACTAACTTGAGGAACGATACTGATGGTGGTTCCAAACTGCCAGTTGCCTGTGGCATGTAGGGGTATTTGTCAATATATCTGACACCTGAAGACTTATGCAATGTTATATTATTCACTCCCACGAAATGAAATTATGAGTGCAGTTTGGTAACTCTCTCAAATAAGAACATGGTATGCAGAGAACTGCTGTTTTCTTTAAGAACTCCGCCATTTGTTTGTACATGCGTGAGATCGATGGTGGATTCATTATTTTAGAACGAATCGTGAAAATTTGAGCAGACCACTTACAGGAAATCGAACAGCCCCATTCGAATCAAGCAGACGGTAGAATAATACCTCAGTACAACACGTTAAATTCATCGTCACAAACGCAGGGAAGCAACACGTATGAGTGTCCAAACGGACTTGTTGAACAAGTCGCTCGCATTTGGGAGCTACAGAACAATTCACAACTTAAAGAAAATGCCGGATAAAAAAGAATCAGTATTTGGCTACCTTCAATCTAGGCGTCCCTTGCTGAGAAAATAAACGTTCAGGCAGATGATATGTAACGCTGTTGTAGCACACGTATATTTTCACTTGTAAAATGTAAGATCGTAATTCGCACCAAGAAATTGAGCAATATCTTGGGATAATTCAGGGTTCCCAAATAGTCTAGGGAAGAGGGACAAAGAAAACTTTGGATAGTCTTTCTGGCAACAGGAGTGTGTATTCATTCAGATTTTAACTTGATTGGAACGAATCACGCTGATTAGTTAGCTACGATTTTTTAATCATATTGATCTAAATGAAATTTGCAGTAAGTTCGTTGACGGTGGTGATTAAAAATTTGTCATGGTGTCCTAGTTTCTACAGGCTGTAAAGTAAGACTATCCGGCAAAACTAGGTTGCTGACCTGTTCGCAAAACTCCTCAGCACTCTTCATTCTCCAAACACCAACGAGTGCTCGACTCCGACCGATTAGACTAAGAAACGCCTTGTGCGGCAAGAAGTCCAGCTTTCAGCTGCGTCAATATGCTTTTTTTCAATAGATGTCATAGTTTTTAAAGTTGGTACGATGTGACTATAGTACAGAAGACGTGCAACTCCCAGGTGGTACGCTGAACAGAGAACCACGGATGAACGTTGTTCTAGGACATTTACTCTTGTATGGTTTCTGGTTGTTAAGGAAAGTCCAGTCGATGAATGCTTTGCAACGATTTCTCAAAAATATCACTGTTAGACAAAAGTATAGCAAATGTGTGCACATGTTTGAGAGTTCAAGAATCAGCATTTGGCTACCTTCAATCAAGGCGTCTCTTGCTAAGAAAATAAACGTTCACACAGATGATATGCAACGTTGTTGTAGCACACGCATATTTTCACTTGTAAATTGTAAGATCGTAATTCGCACGAAGAAATTGAGCAACATCTTGGAATCTATCAGGGTTCTCAACGATTTATGTCGGACAAATAGTCTAGGGAAGACGGACAATGTAAACCTCGGATAATCTTTCTGGCAACAGGAGTGTGTATTCACTCAGACATTCAACTCAATTGGAACGAATCGCGTTGATTAGTTTGCTACGATTTTATAAACATATTGATTTGCACTGACGCCAACTATAGTGGTGGAGCAGACTCTCAGTCACGGGTTCAATGTTCGTCTGGTGAAGGGGAAACGCCCCTCCGGTTTGATATACAATGTCTTCAGTTCTACGTTCCATGTATACATGCATTTACATATATGAACCAACTGGGGAAATTTGGGTTCCTAGTGTATCATTGAATGCAGCTCCGTTTGCGTGAAGTAAAGCGCAACCATATGGGAATAACACTACACGTTTTCACGCAATCAAAACGCAGGATGGAGAGAGAAACAGTGAGTAGGTACAATGTAGAATGTGCCATCAGGACGGATGAAAATGCCCCACCGCTCAATATATTTAGATATACGTCAATTATGCAGGTGAGTGAATGCGTTAGTTGTTCTGTTTCCACATAACTTGCAGGGGATGAGATGAAATTACCAACTTTCCAAAACAAGTCTCTCGACGACAGTCCATAAAACCGCATGCAATGTTTGTGTCGCTCGGAGTACGGACATTAATGGGGTCTCGAAGATGACGTGAAAGATGCAAGCAGTGCCATTGGCTTCGGTAGATGCGAGCAGTAAGATAATGCTATGAGGAATGCGGAAGAAAATAGAGTAAGTGACTGCGGATTTGGCTGCACTGAGAACAGCATCACGGAGAGCTATCGACTAGGAAGCTATTTCAGTCGTGATGATAAAGTCGTTGCAATGAGTGACGACTTCGGAAATAACCGGAATGCAACACATTTTCCACGATTTGAAGCCAGGGGACAAACAACTCACAACGCTGCTAGCAGAAATGCAACTTCGCGCATAGAAGAAGGCCCCTCCGGAAATTCTGGCTTAAAGGAATGACAGAAGCAACCCGAGCAATAGATTGCGTTGCTCCCTCACAAACTCTTACCGAGGCAGCGATAGTGGATGATCAAGCAGTGGAAGGTTTCCAACCAATATTTGTTAACTTGAGTGCACCACATCTTGTTACGCGATCTTACATAGGCACGCGCGGTTCCGGCAGTATGGCTACCGGTAAACGTGGTTCAACAATCTGCAATCGCGGCTGCATCCAGAGCGTCAAAACACACGTCTAATCCATCACATATAACAGTTCAAATTGAAATGACCACAAAAGTTGGAACCGACAAACCTCAGTCACACGTGAATCATACGAAAAATTACGAAAGCTTCAGAAACATTGTGTGTGAAACCAACGAGATAGACTAGACATGGAAAGGAATATCGGAGAAAATGTCGGTCCGTATCAAAGCTGAAAAGAACGCCGTTATGAATCTGAGAGAATTCTGTTAAACAGTGGCAAGCCTATGTGGGCACAAATACTAGTCAGCTATTATAGACTTTTCCTTCCGATCGAATTTTGACTGATCCCGTTATGGACTGCACACATCAGGCGAAACAAGACAATAAGCAATGGGGACACTTCACTCTAGATAAGTTGGTCCGTGTTAATCATTCATGTGATCCTATCGTAACAGGGTAAATAACCAATCGTTGCGGAGATCGTCTTCAGGTGTCGGATTGTCGGATTGCAAACAACTTCACGGCTTTTTTCGTTTGATGTTCACAAGCAAGCCAATTATCTGCCCCGGAATCCTGGTTGGGCATTCTGCACTACTTCGCACGTTCCGTACGCACCTGCGTGGTGCCTGTTACGAACTCATTCAACTTGGTCATCACAACCCACAGAGTCTTCCAACATAGCCTCACATAAGGCAATGCATTTCTGAGCAACGGGAAATTGTCTCACAGAATTTCAACTAGTTCCGTTAGATGTCCTCTCTCTATAGTTACTTGGATCATACATTGGAAAGGTACACATGGGACCTACACAAGGATGATTTGTGATTTAATTGTTGTGAGCGTTCATGTGATTGAGTGACAACAAGACCACGCCCTCAATCTCCGGCTGGTCCATACACTGATCATCCTGTTGAGTCGTACCTGACCTTTTAGCGGTCAGTGTATACTGTTTCTGAGGGCGACTGAATTAACACGGTCAGTCCACTCATACAATGGTGTACCGACTAAGAGATGCTTCCACAGCGGGGCCCTGATAAGCAGGACATCTACAATTAATTAGACTGTCTTTTGAACAGATAAAAAACAACATTCACTGGATACACAGCCTTCAGAATAGATGCGACCAAACTGGTGGCTCAAAATTTTGCAACAGATAAGCACATCACGCTCAGAGTACTTATCTTTACGACATCTACGAAATATCCGCCATTGTTACATCCTGATGCATTCCTTCACATGTGTGATTGACGAGTGTTTGGTGGAAATCATATACGAATTACTGCAAACACATCCTCATATCCCACGAAAAGTAGTCTCCGAACACGACGTTGAAACTATCAACTGTTATCCACTTGTTATCTACCAAACACTGCAAAGTTACTTAAGAGAGCTTGCTACAATCTGCCGCGGAGGCACCCCATGTGAATGAGTTAGGTCATCAGACTGAACATACATAACACACAGACAAGTGAAATATAGGCTGACAGAGCGGCATGTATGAAGTTGATTTTGAGTGAATAGGCGCAGTCCTGATGAGTCGGCTCAATATTCTCTCTGGTGTGTTGAATGAGTGAGGACGGAACGACATGAACTGGACCCAACCGGTCATGATTTCATTCACGATTGCATTAGCTCATTTTTGAAAGTCGAACTAATTCAAATTCAATCTAATTCAATGTTTCGCTATAGTGATGAGGTCAGTAAACCCAAACATCCCTGATCACCTTATGGTCTGTTGATTGCGTTGGTCTTCTACACATGTGAGTTAGCCTCCATATGTTTATTATTCGCCCGCCTTGTGTTCTCTTGTATTGTGCATCATTCTTGCATTTTCTATCGGTCACTCGTTTAGATGTCATCGCACTGTTCAGGCAATTTTCGGTGTAACCAATACAAACAATTACTGGCTATGCTACCCCCGTCTTCAATTCATCATCCCCAGTCCACACTCTATATGTGGCGTACGCGCGATGCCATGAGTAGTGCACCGTGAGCACCTGGGAACCACACTTGTGCGGAGGGTTGTTGTGACAAGGTAATTCGGAGACGGATAGTGCCAGCCGTATCACTCCAAACATCCGGCATCATAGATCAAATCACATAGAATGAATTCCCAAAATTCTTGAGTCGCCATTGCTTAAAACACTGCTGATTGAGCTGTATCAGCTTTGCCTAGCCTATTCTGATAAGCTCCTCTAAGCATTTCATCCAAATCCTCCTTCGTTTCTCATTGTGATTATTTTGTTGCACTCTCTAGACAAAGGGAACCTCCTATGCACTTTGTCACGCTTTTGTTGAGTTTGACCTAAAACGGAAGCGCTCTAGATATTTCCTCATCAGAGTTCCTGGGTTTCTAATGCAGAATTTGGAATTCTTGCCCTATCTGGTATTGTGAAATCCGCGTGCAAATACTCCTATACGAATTCCTCCGGAAAACTTTGTTGTTTCGGCAATCAGGTCAAATACCACCGACGTTATATTTCTTACTGTGCGCATATAAAGCAGCTGATGACCCATATCCGTCGTGTATGGAAACACAAATCTCGGCTCACATAGGATGCGCTCACTGCGTTCACTGAGCTGAAGGATGCGGCTGCCGTCTGGGTTCTGTCTGCTTACCAGTATATGAACACGCCGCTGTCAAATGCAGTCGAGCCCCCTGACTCAGCTGTCGGTGCCGTGTCACAGCAGTTCGTTTATTAGTAATGGAAACCTTCCGTTTTCTTCTTCAGAAGTGTACAACCTGCAGAATCCTGTCACAGCATGTTTGGTGGAGGGCACATAACATTCTATTATGGCATCCGCCATTTTCTTTATTCGGGGGAGGACAGGACCATCACGGTTTACACTGACCTCTAATCGTTAATTTATTTCTTGAACGCTTTATTCGAAACGCATTCTCCAAAAGAAGTTGGCCACATGAACTATATCTCGCACTTGAATACTCATGTGCGACATGTCTCAGTTACCAAAAACACCGTTGTGAATGCTATTTCACGTGTTCATAATCTCAGCAAGTCTCGACGCTGGCGGTAATTCGGCAGTCATGGCTGCCGCCGAAGCCACTGAGTTTGAGGTTAACCACCCTCCTCAATGGTGGTCTATCAGAATTCACTTCATGCCTCTAACCTTTTCCAAGGATGTGTCTCGGTCAACACTTTCTCGGGTACATCTCATCCTTGTTGCTCGGATCTTACCGCTGCATATTAATTCATATACCCCACAACTTGTCGCATCCTCGGCTAAAGTTGCCGCTACAATTTCGTATGGCGCAAAGTAAACCAACATGTCTAAGATTAGAACCGTTCTTGTCGCATATGTCACCGTTCCAGAGTTCACCACCGCAGAGAAAGCCCCCTTGACAGCTTTTCTTTGCCAGACGCATGTTTCCATCACGCGCCCCTCGGTCTCCTGGGACTCTTACCACCCGCAACTGTTGATTTATCCCTTGGTGTGTGTTGCACGCATTAAAAAGGACCTACAGCCATACCGATACCGAACTACTCCTACGAAATGGTAGTCACAAGAACGTTGGATGGCACAGTCTGGTTAACCAGCAGTAATAGCCGCATTACGGCTCACTGTCCGACAGGAAATCGAATGGATGAGCGTTTTCATCGCCAACTAGAGGCAGGGTTCCCTGTGCGTTCTAATATTTCATGGAAAGGTGTATTACCGGTAATTTCTTTAGGACTGTTAGACACTGTTGAAGTGGGTTTGAACCACACTGCTGTAGAACTAGCTTTTGATTGGACACTCAGGTTACTAGATGAACCCGTCTCACCTGTATCTTCAGCACCGTGAGTTTGCAGTAGTTATACAGCTGGTTTCGTGTACCACATACTACAGCCACTCCCTGTAACGCCTGGGGAGCAATCATTAGCTGTGCATGTGCACGTGAACCTGCCCTCTTCTTCACATGTCGACCACTGCAACCCTGTTACATTGACCCCTATCCTATCCCCCAACAGACACTAAAACCTTATCGTCAGTCGCAACGCGAGCTAATTTCCCTTGACAGGATGAAGCCAGCATTTATGAAAGATTCATCAGCCACACCTCCGCCGACAAGTGGCGTTACTCGCCTGTGACCCCGGTGGAAGCAATGTGCTTGGTCCCCAAACATCCCTGCAGTCGTTGATACCCCTGAACCTCCAACGCATGTTCTTCCTACCTCTAGAAACAATCGTCTCGGTGGAGAGTACCACCAGCCCTAACGTTTCGTACAACATATTGGCATAGTTTATTCTGAGAATCAACGTTTTTAATTTGATTTACGCACATGCATACGCATCGGCTTTTGTCCACCTGCCAACCCGCGCCATTGTAAATGCAGTACACATGGAATTAGTGACATATTATTGTTCAGCATTCAACTGTTTACACACCCATCTGCAAATTTACTTGAGATTTTTGGACACTAGAGTGACGACGAAGTGTTTAGTTCTACTCTAATGCGCGCACTTTCAAATTATCAAATGCATAATCAGATTTGTAATTCGGACGGATTAGCTCCGAACCAG
>QNGE01009462.1:0-12776 GCA_008508345.1 Paragonimus westermani
CCGAGCCAGCCACCTGATTTAAATTACCCAACCAATCTTCTGCGTATCACTGATATACTTCCCTGCCGCATGTAAAAGGAATGAGTTCCGGCAGATAAAGCTGTCGCCAACACTGGAGGTGAATTTCGGTTTCTAGTAACAGGTATGATAAGCTCATAGACAGCTCAGTTCGGAGTCGCATTAACCGGAATGAGACCCCACGCTTCTGCAATGATTCTCAACGAGTCCCCGGTGTATCAACCGTCGTCTGAGTGGTAAATAGGCCACAACAATGTGTAGCATGCGGTGACCATCAATATTTACCTGCTTTCCGCCGACTAAAGGGCACGTCATTATGGAAAAAACGTGCGGTCCTAATAAGGCGTAAACGATATTTTGTTTAACCGTCTCCAAAACACAGCGAAGTACTGCAGATTTCGTGCACGGGGCTGGCGGCCGCTACTTGGGGGATGACACCACATCCAGCGTTTTCCAATCTGACCTCGACTTGATAACTTCAGGCTGTGGAACCACCTCTTTGCATGATGAACGGGTTTTTCGTCCCGTACAACGGCTCCGGTACCACATACACGATCTTCCACGAAGAAGTTGAGCAACTTGTAACGATCAACTGACGATTCCAACCGATAAATCAAGCCTGGACCACAATGTCAAACTACTATTGAATGCAATATCAAAGTTAAGAGTTAGACAACCCGGGCACTTTCGATCGACAGGTCGCATCCAGAAAATGAAGTACAACCTGGTCTCGAACAGGATAAATGTGAACTTTTGTCACACCTATGACACTCATATCTGACAATCCATTCGAGAGGCCTACCGATTCAAGAACGGTGGAAACTAACCATTCCCCAATAAAGTTGGCGCAGGTACCACTTAAGTAAAGTGCGATAACTAGCAACTGGTTAATCGTACGGTTATCACTTGATGCGATAGAACAAAGACTTCCTGGTCAATGTTTAGTTAACGGTGAGAAACAGGAGGTTAGTATATACATGGTTAAGCAATTGAGGGGTAAAATTTGAGGGAGGTTTCTACATAGTTGAACTTCAGCAGTCGATACACCATATACAGTAGCCTCTAGTTGAACGATTAGCACTGCAAGCAGACAAGTCAACGTTCAGCATTTCTACATTGAAAGGAAGGATTATGCTGAGCGTCATGACCCAAACTTTGAAGTCGTCTTTGAATGATGGAATTGAGATAAAACCGGTGAGGCTTTTATGGTTGAACGGGCGGAAACCAGAACGGAGAAGGACGTTCAGCATTGGCTTCACTTAGCCGGCCTGCCTATTGTCTCGTTGAAGGAGAAGTCGACATACTAATAAACTGCAAAGTGCAGGAAATACACTGAGTAGCAGGTCATCAGGCAGGGGGCAGACGTCAGTTACAAACTGTGAAGATCGTCTCGAGATGGACTTAGCAAGGCCCTATGTCACTGTCAACAGAGAAGACGGCCGAAGATCACTGTTTGAAGGCTACTGAGCTTGAACAATTGGTTCGGCGCATGGTACACCATAACAAACCAACCACCAACAAAAGGTTGACAAGCTCTGAGAACCGCCAGCCTTCTTGGACTTGAACTTCCGGTCCAAACCGAGCACAGCACATTAGGTGGCAGGCTGTAAACTTTCTACTTAGTCGTTGGCCACCCCCAACTTGTCCTCGAAAAAAGTGTTTGATTTTTGGCCGTTACAACCCGTTAACTTTTGCATTCCACATTATCTCCGAGAGACATTTGTTCCGTGAGGTTCGGAGTTTAGACTTTTTGTGCCTAATTCTATCAGACACGCATCTCGTTTCTGGCGGCAAAAACGGTGTGGCTGAGGCTTTGTTACAAGTATCAAGACTCAAGTAGTCAAGACTCAATCAACTTTAACGCTAAGCTCAACCGGCAGCAATTGGGGGCCAACTTTGGTTCCTCCTTTGGCAGCCAAATCTATTTTCCACTGAATATCCTATTTTGCGTCTGCAGGTACTACTCTTTGCGGAATTTTCACTAGATATCCGTGGCCAGTGTTTCGGACCCTACGCCGACGACTTCTCACATCCTAGCATCTAGGCCACTGAAAGTTTACTTGCGATGGAAAAGTTCGGCCTGGCATATAAAGGGACGTCAGAAGTTGAACGCATTCTTGCTTAAGATATCATCAGGTTAAAACCTTTGCCGTACGTCGGACGAAATACGATCGAGTTTCTCTCATTGCATCTCATCCACTGGACGTACACACCAACACCTTTAGTCTTCACCCCCCCCCGTACAGTGGTGTCCCATTTCCTCACGGTGACCGGTCGTTTCATTCGATGATCTCAAGCCACCAACATATCCACAGTTACATCCAAGACTGTTCTGCGAGTTTTTGCTGGGTTGTATTGCTCACTTGCCAGGCTACTATGATAGCCGATTGTGGCTCACACCTTTGAGGAAACTGATTTGCAGAAGGCCGCATTTCTTATGATACCACCGATCATACAGCGTATTTTGCCATCAGACTAGGAATGAAGCCAAGCTGATGACCGAAAGGAGCGTTCATCAAGGTCCACTCTATCCACCAGACAGAATCTCAATCAACGGTCCCACAGGTATCCGTGCGATCTTCAAATTCAGTTTTCAGGTTTCCGATGTTGAGCTCCGCTGTAGCTAATCACCTATTTCGCCCGTGGCTTACATTTCCACTGCCACACATCACTTAGATTCGGCGCTTCTTTTGTTAAAGAGCCCACGGTTTGGATGTGCTGTTTGTCTTCGACAGACACCTTACAGCAAAATCACAGGGCTTCCGTTCTCCGCGTCCTTCGTCAGTATACACACGTTTTCGTATGCGTGAACTGTCAGTGGCACCTCGCTGGACATCCTCGTAAATGGCTTTTCAAAATGTGTTTCAGAGGAAGGGCAACATGCACACTGGAAAACTCGGACAAACGCCAGGCCGTATCCGTCGGCCGCCTCAATCCCACTCACTATATCTTCTGTGAAAGCTCACCTCGTCTGCTGTCCAGCTACTGATTTACGAAGCTCCAGGAGGCTTCTCGGATTGACCTGCTCTGAAATCGGCGATACCTGCGTCTCGTCTACTTCTAATCGTAAATGCAAAGGGTGCTGACCGAAGGGTTTCTCAGGGCAGCCCTGAAGTGTGCAGTAGCAGTATTCATAAGAACAACAGATACGGAAAACACTGGGAGCAACAAAGTTGTGAGCGCATTGATTCCTTTTATATGGTTAAAGTTTGCTATTGTTTCGTGATACCGGTAACCGCGTTGCTTCTCCGAATATTGATACTCAACTACCTTCGTCTTGTTCCCTGTCACACGTTTTCGTCCGCCGTCGGCACAACACATGTTTCGTCACTTCCGCGTGTCGCCTCGTGTTTTAAACCGCTGGTGGATTTCCCAAGAAAGCGCCACTTCGAGTAGGCAGAAGTTTCGTCCGCGATCGTTTCAACAACTTTGAGGAAGGACAGTCGAGCGGGAGCTCACTAGGGACTGTGTGTGTGAGTGACCTTCCAACGGCAGTGTCCGAGAATAGTTGTGGCGTTAGCACACTGTCCCGAAAAGCAACAAACCGGACAGTGTTATTGCCGCAAGTTCTGCCCACTGAGATCGAAAGGTTGTTGTCACATTTCGTTTCTTAGAGGGAGGTCTATAACGAAGTGGAGATTGCGCTGGCTTGCCTTCGATACGGTGTATAATATAGTTTCAAATCTTAGTTACATATCGTGCCCAGGTTACCAAAACATTCCGCGTGATATGCGCCGCCGGATTGTTCGGTCACCTGTCATATGGCACTTCTAGCGTAATCACTCGCTAAACACCGGTCACCAACCTTCCTGGCTACTGTTTTGTGTCGGTGCTGCTTGTGGCTCTATATGTGCTGTTAATTTATGAGACCAATGAAAACTATGTAAGCTTTAAGACGCAGCTGAAGCGAACAGGCGGGCACGGATTCAAACTGAGCTGTGTAAAAGGATGGGGTTGTTCGTGTCACTTTGGTTTTCGTTTTTTCAAACCAGGTGTATCGCTTAATGGGCACACGAATTGTGCTGGTTTCTGCTGTATCCTTCTACAGGACTATCAACCGACTGTTGTCTTCCGGTGTGTGAAGGTGGCCTGATGATGGTTCACGCGTGTAACTGGCGATGAGATTGGAAACGGCTGGCTTTCATGTGGGTTGACGGCATCTGATTCGGATTAGCCTGTCACAGTGACCGAAACCAAAGGACGCCTGCGCCTAACCATCGCCGCAATTGGCTTGCGCCGCACCACTTGCTGTTCCACCCGCACACCACATATCCAGTGCAAACAGGAGGGAATAAGACTGGGGAGTGTGCCAGTGTCCAGTCGGCAAATGCTGGTTAGCCAGTTGATTGGCTAATAGGGAAAGGAAACCCCTCTCTCCCGGAAAGTAAACGGTGAGAGACTGCATTGACGAGATCTAAACTGAGAGAAAAGATTGGGGAAGTATAGTACAAGAAACCTCGCAACATGGGAGTGCAGGTTAGTGCATCCTATAGAAGATAATGATGAAAACGAAAATCACATTGAACTACGAAAATCTAGAGAAACCATTCATCATACGGAACACGGATAAATCTGAAAAAATGAGTGAGTAAGAGATTACAGACACCCAAATTTCTAAAAACAGGAGCGGACTGATTGTTAACGACCAGGCTCTTGGCCAATGCAGTCATTAGCAGGAACGTATTGGATGTAGTGGTGTGACGTACATGGCCTGGACCTAACGTACTTGTCGTCTCTTTGTCACGTCACCGCGAGCTGTGGCACCGATGGCTTCCGCACGCCCTCGTTTTCAGCCGCGCATCAACTGCTCGTTGAACTTCCGGACGCCCGTCCAGCTCGTATTCTTCCAGGCCGCCCAGTTCAACGGCAAACCTTCCCAACATCTGAACTCATTGTTACAGCGTGAATGACTTACCCGCACAACATTCTGGTGTCTCCGCTTTGGACCACCAGGATTTTGCTTACCTAATTTCACTTGTCTCTACAGCAGCCTCTTCGGGCTACGGTTATCACCAATTCGACGGATGCGACCGAGCCAATGGAGCTGATTCAGCATCAGCATGACTCCCATCTCGTCCATGTCCGCTCACCCCAGCAACTCAGTGTTCGGAATCATGTCCGATCATCGAATACCCAAGATGCGTCTCAGACACTGTATATGGAAGCGGCTCAGATAGCTCACGTTCCGTGATACAATGTCCCCGTCTCACTGTCATGCGACAGTATAGACAGCACCACGGTGCGGTAAACACACAGCTTAGTGGTCATCTTCATGCTATGTTCCTTCCGGACTCGCTTTTCAGAACGTGCGAAAGCAGCACTAGCCTTCGCCCACGCGCTCTCAGCTCGCGGTCCACGGACAAATCTGCCGATAAGTTGCTACCCAAGTAGCGGAAATCCCTGCAGTTATCCACAGTGTCTCCATCGATACGGGTTTGGGGTTAAGATACACAAGCATCACCTCCATCAGGAGAAGGCTGGAAGAACGAAAACGTCTTACCTTTGTTGATGTCTAATCCACACTTCGATGCTTTTGACGCGAAGGTTGTCGCCGGATGTTGTAGCTCTTCTTCACTATGTGCCAGCAGTGCGCTGTCGTCTGCGAGCAGAAGCATGTGCAATGTTAAGGTATGTATCCGGGTTGGGGCGCCGACACATCGGATATTCAACAGCCGTCCGTTCGTCCGTACGGTACTTTAACTCAACACTGTCCGCTCCAGAGTCCTTTAAAGCAACTTTTACCATGGCAGCCAAATGTGAGCTAAATAGGGCTGAGGCTATAGCACAACCCTGCTTCAAGTCAGTGACGATGTCAAACTCGTCAGAGGTCGATTCACACGACTGAACCTTTGCCTTCATGCCCACACGCAACAATCTGACCATACTGATGAACTTACCTGGACCTCCAAACATACCAAGCACCGTCCACAGCGCCTCGTGGCCCACGAAATCAAGGGCCTTGTCAAAGTCCACGAACAGGGCGGACAGGGGCTCGTTCCGTTCCCGGCATTTCTCCTGAGGCTGTCGGGCAGCACACACCAGGTCGATCGTACTGCGACTGGCCCGGAATCCCCACTGCTCCTCGGGAACATTGACCTCCAAAATGTTCGCATTCGATCGGCTGAGGAAGATTCTGGCGGGCACCTTGCCTGCATAGCCCAGAAGGTTGATATCCCGGTAGCTGTCAGTGCACTGGCTGCTACCCTTGCTTTTGAACGAGGGTACTATAAGGGCATCCTTGTAGTCTTGCGGCTTCGCTTCGTGCTCCCAGATAGAGTGAACCAGCTGGAGCAGAGCGCGTTCCAACGCCGGACCGCCATTCTTCAGGATCTCACCTGGCAGCCCATCCTCGCCTCCAGCCTGCCCGTCGCGCAGTTATCCAATCGCTCTGGACACCTCCGGCCAATCAGGGGAGAGAATACATAACGATTTGGTGTCTTGTTGCGGCAGATTGTTCACGGTCACCCAGTCAGCATTAGCAGAATGTATAAGCAGGCCACCAAAGTGTTTGCGCCAGACTTTCAGGGTGTCCTGTGGCCGGAAGCACAAACAGTCTGTGCCCACGTCAACCACTACTTTGATAGACTGGATAGATGGACCGAAGATCGCCTTGAACGAATCGTAGAACCCCTTGTTCTGTCGATTTGAGCTCATGGCATAGATTTTGGCGATTTTAATTTCTGCACTATGTATCGAGCTAACAAACCGGAATATACGGTGGAATTATTTTAAAAACTGAGACAACTGAAGAAATCATGGTTTACGACTAGCATTTAAGTTTATGCTAATTTCGGAAACCGATGTGCCACGCCGATTCAAGAGGACTGATTTCATCACCGTCAGTGGCTGACCGCACCATTGATCAGTGATCTGCAAAGTCGGTATCGGTGTACGTCTCTGATCCGGAAAGCAAAGGCTACAGTAATGTAGCCCTCGAACCCCATGGGACCTACCAGCTCGGAAGAGTATCGACGCGGACATTCCAACCTGTTGTTTACACTCAGACACCTGCAACTTCTCAGATTCTAACTGCCGACCTGTTAGACGGCACTAGCACTGTGGATGATTCGTCTGCAGCTATTCTTGAAAGGCTAATCCGCCCTGAAGGTGGCCTTTGAGAGACTAAAACGAAAACGTACACAAACACAGCGAACATCCTACAGATAACAAACGAAGTGTAATGACCCTGCAGAACAGCACGAAATTCTGAATCAAAGTATTGGACCCCAACTCTTGTAACTTAAACCCCCAGCAATTAAGGAAAAGAAGGCCCCCAGAGAAGCTTCATTTGCTGCCTAGCCAAAAGACGGAACAGGGGCGCACAGGAGCTATACTTATAGATTGTGAGCGGTATCGGACCTCGGTCACTCACCAGACCAATCAGAGGCGAGCGTGAATCCCGAATTTTGAAAATATTGGGGGGCATTCAAATTTCCGAATTCGAAAACTCCGCCTTTCTTGGTAGATAAGGCGAATTCTTGAAGAAGGGGCTCTGCCCCACTCATAACGTTCCGCAAAGCTGTTGAGAGTTTGTTGAGTCCTTTGGTCTTTTATTCACACGGATGGTCCCAAGCGGCCTGGTAACCAACTATTGGAAGCTTGATGCTATTACTGTTGTCTCCACAGTTGGTAGGCGCAATCGTCCTTATGACTATTGTCTAACCTGAATGCCGACCTGTCTGTTAAAAGCATTGGAAGCGTTTGTGTGTGACGAGTCCCACGAGTACTCATCTTCCTGCAATTCTTTAATGGTTTAGAGCATGGTCTGAGAAAGTGTCGTTCTTGCAAGACGAACCTGTTGTTAACCATTTGCTAGTGGACGAAATCAGCGGATCAGGATATTCATGTTGATGTCATTTACCTTAACTTCGGTTTCCACTGGCAAGTCTCTTCATTGAGGATTCTGAGGTAATCCTCTTAGGTGACCGGAGTTGTATCTCACTAATTGGCGCTATCGAGCACGTTACGAATGTAGGTATTCCAGTTAGCAAGGCAGCCTCAGTGGTCTTCTGATGATCACCTCCTTGACTCAATTTTGCTTATCTTCCAGAATGGCCTTCGGCTTTCGATTTTGTCACCACTTCTGCCGTATGCAGATGACATTACGGTTTGGCAGCCAACAGACGCATCCGGTGCCCATTCCATACTGCGAAATGACATGGATGAGATGTTCCAGTGGTCACGGACGACCCACTCGGAGTTATTCACCGAGAAACGCAGGGCTATTCATGTTCAACGCTTGCCAACGTATAACTACCAGTTGAGCGATCTTCCTCTTCGGTAGGGTCTGATAGTGGAGAGCTTCTCGATTTTCGTTTCACGTTCTCTGTCGATCTCCCTCAGTATAGGTGGAACTGTATAAAGGGCTACACTTTAACGTTATTCGGGTGGAGGTTCTGGCAGTACGGTCACCTCCGTTTCGAGCCGTTGTAAATTTTTCACTTGGCCACAATTCAAAGGTGGTCTCCTTAACATCAGAAGACGTTCAGCGGCATGTCACCGAAGCCGTTAACGTGATGAGGGCTGGGGTTTTCATGTACTCCTCACGGAACCGAATTCTTATTCCTCAGTGTTGTGACAAATGGAAGTCAGTGCGAGGGAAGTGAGCCAAAAATTATAAGAAGATTGCGATGCTTGGACTTCTGAAAGACAGAGCAAAGTTGCAGTGGAAACCGTCCAATAAAAATGCTCCTCTGGAAGATCGCTTGAACTTAATGAAGCCGAATATGACCAAGCTAACAGAGAAACATACGCCCACGGTTCGTAAACTTGGTAGGGGTAGACCATCTTGGTGCACAGCTACTGTCCTTAAGGCACAAAAGAGAAAAAGACTGCATAAAATCGCTTCACACCCGCTGAGGGGTACACAAACAGGCTTCGTTTCCAACTCTGGAGAAATGGGGCCTCAAGAACCCTTAATAAGTATAGGTTAAAGCATGAGGCCGAGGTAGAGCGCAATCTCGAAGTTGTTACACGGCTATGTTCCGTCAAACCTCGCTATCTGCAAACTCGTTGGCAAACTCAGCACGGGTGAAAGTAAAATCTTTGTCGACGATCAGAAAAAGCGGACCACTTGGGTCAATGTTTTGCCGGCGTACGTCGGCCAGACAACTGCGAGTCCGACAACGGAGAGGGCCATTTTGACGGCCAATGCGATAAAAAACCAAAAGAGACCTTAGCCTCTGAAGTGCAGACCACTCCCCAGTCAATCAGCCCGTCGGAATCCCCGGAGCCGGACGGTATTCAGGCCCCTCTGGTTGGCCCCTTGTTCGAGGCTTTGGAGAGTCTGTTAGCTGCACTAATCAATTTGTCCCTGGGCCAAAGAAGGCTTGTCAGAGTGGGAGGCAACCGGTGAGGTGGTTATTCACAAAAGAGGCACAAAAGGGAAAGTCAATATTACCTCGTTTTTGGTCTGATGTGCTTCCTGCTGAGAGCCATTATAGATTGCTTGGCCATCTGTCTCCTCAGTGACAACCATTTTAATGCTAACCATCATGGCTTTGTTGAAAGAAAGTCGTGTCCATCAAAATTTATTCGTTTCCCAGATGAAGTAATCAGGAGATATGACGGGGGTACAGCTGGAGGTTCATTACCTCGACTTTTGCAGAGCGTTTGGCTCGATCAACCACGCACTCCTTCGAGGAAGTTTGACTTACTACTCCATGACGCCAGATTTCCTCGGATGGCTTAAAAACTTCTTGCCAGGCAGGACATTCACAGTGTCCGGTGGGGGAGGGCCGTGAAGCGTCCACAGGCTTCTTAGCGGGGCACCAGAAGGCCCTGTGCTGGTGCCTATCTTGCTGATAATCTATTAAAGACTTGGCTGACCATCTGAACGTTCGCTGACGAGGTGGAGAGTGTCGGCGATCCGAATCGAGCGGATCTTCGAGCGGATATGAGTAGGATGACCGAATGGCCGGAGAACTGGAACCTTTCACTTAACATCAGCAAATGCATTGATTTAGTTGGCTCCAAGGAGACTGAAGCCCCTTGTCATCTCTCGGGGGCCAACGAACTCGTGTTGTATACCCAGGTAGATACAGTTGGAGATCTGGGGTTCCGTCACTGTGGCAACCCCAAACCTGCTGCCCAATTTGCGCTGGCTGCAAAGATGACCGGAGCGGCCTCCTTTCAGCTCAGAAAAGCCATCTATCCAAGGGAGCCTGGTGGATTTATGCCGCCGAATGGATGCGTTTTTAGTTAGCGTTTGGAATGTAGTGTTCACGCATAAAANCCTCGTTTTTGGTCTGATGTGCTTCCTGCTGAGAGCCATTATAGATTGCTTGGCCATCTGTCTCCTCAGTGACAACCATTTTAATGCTAACCATCATGGCTTTGTTGAAAGAAAGTCGTGTCCATCAAAATTTATTCGTTTCCCAGATGAAGTAATCAGGAGATATGACGGGGGTACAGCTGGAGGTTCATTACCTCGACTTTTGCAGAGCGTTTGGCTCGATCAACCACGCACTCCTTCGAGGAAGTTTGACTTACTACTCCATGACGCCAGATTTCCTCGGATGGCTTAAAAACTTCTTGCCAGGCAGGACATTCACAGTGTCCGGTGGGGGAGGGCCGTGAAGCGTCCACAGGCTTCTTAGCGGGGCACCAGAAGGCCCTGTGCTGGTGCCTATCTTGCTGATAATCTATTAAAGACTTGGCTGACCATCTGAACGTTCGCTGACGAGGTGGAGAGTGTCGGCGATCCGAATCGAGCGGATCTTCGAGCGGATATGAGTAGGATGACCGAATGGCCGGAGAACTGGAACCTTTCACTTAACATCAGCAAATGCATTGATTTAGTTGGCTCCAAGGAGACTGAAGCCCCTTGTCATCTCTCGGGGGCCAACGAACTCGTGTTGTATACCCAGGTAGATACAGTTGGAGATCTGGGGTTCCGTCACTGTGGCAACCCCAAACCTGCTGCCCAATTTGCGCTGGCTGCAAAGATGACCGGAGCGGCCTCCTTTCAGCTCAGAAAAGCCATCTATCCAAGGGAGCCTGGTGGATTTATGCCGCCGAATGGATGCGTTTTTAGTTAGCGTTTGGAATGTAGTGTTCACGCATAAAACACGCACCTCGAGAAAGACATAAAGTGTTTGGAGAAGATACAGAGGCTGGTAACGTGGACAGTTGGTGGCACAAAGGTTATAGACTATTTAACCATAACGATAAACTCAATCTTTTTTTCTGGAGCGTAGACGACTTTGTGGAGATAAAATAGACACACGGAGTTCTGTGTTTTTCGCTGATTTACCACCGGAGATCGGTTCTCGGCCAGATGCACGCCTGCGCGAACGCTTATGGAAGCCTAGATTCTCAAGAGCAGTCCACTAGCCTATAAGACGAACTACTTGAGTCCGCAGTCCAGGCCACCGCAACTGACTCACATCAGGGAAAACTGGATTGGGAATAGGAACGTCTATTTTCTGACGTGACATCATCCTTGTACTATTGCAGCACGTATGTTTGAAGTATGGATGTATTTTGCATTTTGTTTGGCCGCACATGAGTGTCAGTGAGCAACTGTTTTGTGTTACCTAACTAGCGTGTGCGCCGTTGCAAGCCGGCATGTGGATGGATTTCTGCACACGTATATGTACGCACAGCTTTTCAAAACAGACGGCTAGTAGTCAGGTGGCGCCAAGTTGTTGTTGTGGGCTGAGCCTGACAGTTCGCAAAGAATGTTCCAGACCGAACTGGAAACAACCATGAGTGGGACCCATGTAGGCATCAACGTCGTTTTTCTTCTTCATTTTTAATTTCCCTCAACACTTACTCTATTTATCAATCTGTGAGTGCTCCCATCCACCCTTCCCCTCACTTTCTGCAGCTGTGTCTCAAGGATCGATTCACCTTACGGATGCATGGTATCTGCTCAGGCCTTTAATCTGACGCCGTTAACTTCTGTCAGTGCCCCAAATATGCTACCCCTAGAAGAAGACAACCTGTGGCCAGGGTGTGGTGGTGACAAATTGATAATGTGACTTTCTGCGGAAGAACCACTTAGTTCCTGTTCTTGTAATCTAGGTCGTCCGTCGTAACTGCTTGATCAAGAAACACTCCCACACAACCCGCTTAGTCTAGGATATCTAGGAGGGGCGAAATGGGGTAAAGTCAGTAAATACAGTCACATCTCCGAAACTGTGAAAACAAAAAAGTAATTGTGTAGTTCACTGGTATGGTACTTGATGGCCGAAGCGAGGTGGAAAGAATCATTTTGGCGCGGATAGATTTTATCAAATTTTCCGTGAAACTATAGAAATACGTATTTTTGGGTAAATATAAACATTTTGTCAGGTGTAATAATTGTGTTATAATGGGAAAAACCCGTTAAAAATTTTGTGCTCCTTTAAACAATTTCCGGCATTTCTTTCGATACAAGCGCCATGTTGGTCTACATAATCCAGTATAATATGCGAAAACGCTTCCATCGGAATTTTCATGGTGGAACACGCACAGTCTGCCCTACAGAAACGTTCAAATCTAGATGATTTAGGAGATGAGGATGTCATTCCCGGCAATACTGCGTTTGCATATTATTATTTTTATTGAATATTGAAATAAATTTCAGTGAAGGCTATGACATCATGTTTTTGATCTAGCTATCGATGTGAACTGCAGGTTCAACCTGTTTACGCTTTATCATATCAGATCGAACCCGGCCGACAGTACGTCATTCCTAAAAACGTTATCACGTCATTGTTTCTTAATACCATCTACTGAATCGTTCGCTAACGATTCAAGTTCACACCGAGTTA
>QNGE01009464.1:0-12772 GCA_008508345.1 Paragonimus westermani
ATATAAATATATATGGTACATATACGTACATATGGTATATATTTACATATAATTATCATGCACCAGCTAGAGTTGTGTAGGCTATACACATATATTTACAATATCATATAACACAATATCATTCATCGATCTATACTATATGCAAACATGTTTGCATATAGTATATATTTCATCAATTAACACAATGCTACTAACGTCACGTAAAGGGTTAGGCCAGAAAATTACGTGTTCCATTGTTCGTAATAGCTCACATATTATCTTTTACGTTCTCCCGTTTGCCGCGTGATTTCGCATCCCATTCTTGGTTTCGCTTATATATTCCGCGCGAGAAAACATAAAACCCCGCCCCGACACTCAAAACCCCGCAATTGTTGGACATGTTGCGAGATCCTCAAAATTCTTCGGAATTTGAGCAAACAATGACGTCCGGTCGAGAGGTCCATCCGTTTCTCGCAAAAGTACATGCGTTCCCATCTTCTCCCATCAAAAAAATTGTCTGCACATTTTCCCGAGGCTATCTACATGGAATAATGATGACATTCTTGGACAGTACATCCCCTCCATCTTCCAAACACCTTGGGTGATCACCTTGTGGAGTCTCAATTGATGTGACAATTCAACTATTTTATCGAATTTTGTAGATCCCAAGTACTATCGTCCCAGAAGTGTGTATCTCAAAATTTTCTTCCTAAAACTGAATTTTCCTCTAACATAATGTCTGTTTTGTTGCTCTATTCACAGAGCTGACTCATTTTACAATTTACAATTTTGGTGTTCAAATGTGTGCATGCTTAAGAATCTGTGCGTTGATCACGCTCTCCTGAGCATGTTTCTCACAAATGCGTTGGGAACTATACCATCATTGTTATTGCTATGATATGAATCTGTTTCGCACATTCTCGCCAGTCGCAAGCGTGTGATTAGCATGAAAACAAACCCGACAGGATTCAGGTGAAAATATTAAAAGTCAAAATCGGGCTGTATCGTGATTGGTGGTCAGGGCTAAGCCCACGATAAACAAAGGTTGGCATCCTGTTGTTTTGTGAGCATAGAATCGGCCGTTGATGGCTGATCAAGAGTCTTCCGATATATTTGAGAATTCTTGAGCTGTGAGCGTTTATCAAGACCTTGAACGGATATGAAATATTGACACTGTGACCTGTGGTCGATCAATGCCTTGATATGGGCAGTATGTTCCGTCGAATCACTGTGTTCTGGTTTCAGACGGTCAGCTGAGATGGTTCCAGTTTTTTTGGAAACTGTATAACTAAAAATTTAGCATGCATGAAAATGACGAGAAAGAAACCGTCTTGAGGTGGTTGTGAGAATTTCCGGACCCGGTCACAGCGAATAAATGTGTGCGAAGTTATATAATTGAAGAGGAGCGTAAGAGTCTCTGTCAACAGGTGGTGAAGCAGTGTATTGAAACTTTGCCATATAAGATTTCAATTTCGTTACATAAGTAACTTGATCGTTAGGATTATTTGGGTTCAGAACGAGGACATTGTCCTGGAACACGCCGTGTGGTCCAATAAACTAGTTTTGTTGGGCAGTAGTGGAAAGTAGTCCGGAACGTTGCGCGTAAATCTGGTAGAATGAGTGGGAGTATTTCAGGCCAATCCGTTCTGCATTCATGAGCCACACTGGCAGCCTTCAGATGTTTATGAAAGCGTTCAACAATAGCATTTGTCATGGAATGGTACGCAGTAGTACAAATATATTTTCAGCTCAAGAGTTCAGTTAAATGTTGAAATAATTTGGACATGAATTGGGAACCTCGGTCGGTGGTGGTTGTGGACGGCAATTCGAAATTCTAGACCCAACTTGTGACCAAAGCACACACAACATTTACGGTAGTGATATCTGTAATGGGGATTGTTCCGGGCCAACGAGTGAAACGATCCACACAAGTGAAAATGTAAGAACTGCTATTGGCTACCGGTAATGAACGAGCAATATCGGTATATATATGGTCAAAACGTGAATCAGGTGGGGCGAAAGTTTCAAAGGTAGTGTGTGTATGGCGAATTACCTTAGAGCGTTGACAACTGACGCAACTTATGTCCTACCTTTAATCTCTTTGTTCATACCCGGTCACACAAAGGGCTGAACAATCAGTCGTACTGTGACCCTAATTTCTGGGCATGCCACGTTGCATAAGGCATTAAAAACGTGTCGTCGCGTTGCCGACGGCAATGGCGGTCTGATTATGGCCGTAGAAATGTCACACTCAATAGTGTCCGGATGAGTATACAGTGGTATCGATTGAATGTTGAGCGCACATGGAACTGTATTCAAGGCGGACAACCGTTGCTTTCCCTCTTGTAACTTTGCCCTTTCATCGGAATCTACAGTAGACGAAGTGTTGATTGAGTCCACGTCTGGACGTGGGGGAGCGTCAGTAACAATGTTCTAAGCACCTGGAATGTGTCAAATGTCGTTGGTGAATTGGGCAACCTAATCTAGGTAGCGTGCTTCTCGAGGTGAATACCTATCTGGTTTTGTTTTAATGGCCCCCACTAAGGGTTTGTGGTCTGTACAAACATCTAATTGCTTGCCTTCCAGGAGGTGTTGAAAGTAACGTAGTGCGCTGTAGATTGCTAGCAATTCGCGCCAAATGTGCTATAACGTGATTCGGCAGAAGGAAGTTTGTATAATAAAAATCCTAGTGGCTAATAGGATATACGAACGGTTTGTTGTAAGACTGCACCCGATGCTGTGCTAGAGGCGCTAACATGGAGAGATAGCGGAGCGTTGATTTGTAAATGGAACAACATGATGTTTTCTGTGAGCGAAGTTTTTACTTTCTCAAAAACCGCTATAGCTTGAGCTGATGTTCTGTATGTTTTTGGGTCACCAGATAGCAGATGTCAACGGTGCTATTAACAACGCAGCCTCAGGGATGAAACGGTGATGAAAATTGGCCATACCTAAGAAACGCTTTACTTGCCTGAATGAGGTAGGAAGAGGAATACCTCCCATGAACACAAGTCTGTTCCGTGTTTATCAATGGTGTGACCCAGAAAATGTAATGAATTGGAACCGAAAGTACACTTCTGGACATTGATTGGAAAGTCGTGATCTTAGCGTCCAGTAAATGACAACCATAGGTGTCCCATGTGTTCCTCTTGGGAGGTACTAGCAACTAAGATGTCATCCACATAGACGAAAACGAAGGATAAGCCGAAAAGTGCTTGGTCAACGAAACTTTGGGATGTATATGCCGCATTGCGTAAGCCAAAAGGCACGCGTAAAAATTCAAACACACCGAATGGAGTAATTATTGCAGTTTTATCGACATCATCAAGATCGATCGGTATCTGGTGGTAAGCGCAGAGGATGTCTATGTGTTAAAAAATTGTGTAACCGTGAAGATTGGACGAAAAATCATGGATATGTGGTATCGGATATCTGTCGGGCAGAGTTATGTTGTTCAACGCTCGATACTCACCGGGTGGTCTGCAGTCACTTGTGGTTTCCTCCGGAATTATGTGTAGTGGCGACGCCCACATGCTTTTGAATGGTTGGATGATTCTGAGTTGAAGCATACGTCGGAATTCGTCTTTCGTTTCGGCATATCTATCTGGTGGCAGGCGACGAGGACGGGCGGAAACCGGACTACCATTAGTAATCACGGAATGAATGATCGAGTGTTTCAGGCATGACCTATGAAAGTTCGGATTTGTCATTTCGGGAAACTGACGCAAAAGGTTTGCGCAAACGGAACTATCCAGTGCAGAAAGTAACCCGGGTTGTACGGAACTGGTGAATATCGACTGACCTTTGGCCGACAATCGTGTATCGGCGTCAAACAAATTCTTGGGCTTCAAATCAACCCACGAGATGTGGTGAGTGAAAAAATCGGCTCCCAATATAATTTGACGCACGTCCGTGATGACGAAAACTCACCCATATCCACGACGCAGACCAAGGTTTAGTAGTGGGGACCGCTGTTCATGAGTGTGAACAGGAGTGTCGTTGGCTGCCGTGAGTGAGAAATCGGATCAGCTACGTGGCGTGTGTGCTCCACAGTATGGGATAACACTGATGTCCGCTCCAGTATCTACCGGGGAGGAAAATTCTGTGTTTAGTTGGTATCACTAGTCAACGAGTTAAGACTAGTTGGTCCAGGACCGTACTCGTCTCCACTGTTCTACCGGCTCGTTTCCCAAGGATTTAAGTGTTCGCCGATGAGCCCCTCAATAATCGTACGGTGGAGTGCATTTTCGTGGAAAGCGGCCAAATGTTTGGTGATAACAACAAAAGCTGCTATTTTGACGACGATGAAGATCTGGGACGCCGGCGGGAGTGAACCTTAGTAAGAGGATTGAGTTTTTTCGTGCAAGAAGAACGCAACCGACCAACTTGTTCAGTGAAAGCAACGAGCTGTTCGTGAGGCTGATCGTTCGATGAGGTTGGCTGAACGGAATTAACATCGAGAGTTTGTACCTCTAAGATTCCATCAGCCATGCCGGCAATTTGAGCCATAGGAACAACATCGCAAGTTGGTGCGAGAATCCATTGCACAGAAATGGGCGGGCGCTTAAGGAAGATCTGTGCAAACAAAGCATCATCAAGTTTTTAACTTCGAAGTATGTTTCGTAAGTTTCATGGCAAGTAAGAAGGCCAGCGGTCACCAATAGGCTCGTTGCTAAGTAACCGTTTTAAGCGTTTACGGTCGGAAAGTGTAGTACGGTTGATTATCGTATCCCGATGTTGTTTATATGGACAGTCTGTATCAGGTGACTCCAGAACATCTCTTAAGTCAGCTTCACTTTCTGATGGTAACACTGCTAGGACGTGATAATACATTGTCAATTCTTGACTGATGCCCCGTAAAGCAAATTGGACCTGAACTTGTGCAAATGTAGAGGACTGGTACGTTTCTGTTCTGAATCGTGCCTATTCTCCACAATAATTAAATCAGAAAAACTGATTATAGGACAACGACGTTTATTGCAGAGACCGGGAAAGCGAGCTGTAAGCAAGACACAACAGAAGCAAAGCGCAACAGACCAGTAGCTAGCGTCCGGAAGGTGCAAGTGTAATTGTAATTGTGACCTTGGGCGGTCGAACCTACGAGAAAACCCAGACATGCAACCAAACAATGTCAATAGTGTCAACGGTCAAAATAAATAGCAAAATAGTTGGAATACGTGGCAAACCAAGAATGTCTCTACANGTGCCACATTCTTCCGGTTAACTGGCTCGTCGACAGTCGGTCTCTAGCCTCTCTGGCCTCTCTAGCTAATTCGCGTACCGGTGCCGTTTATGGCGCTATCAAAGACCATTTGTACATTTGGTCGAATAAAAATTTGGTCTCTTCTTCTTGACAGCCTTTTACTTTTCGCGTCTGATAATTGCGTACCTGTGGAAAAAGCGACTTAGTGCGACGAGCACTAGGGTCTTTCGTAATTGAAATGGAGTCTAGCAGCAATCTTCTTCAACTCATATACGCATTATCCGCGATATGGTGAACCTAGTTGGCAATATTTTACTTGACTCAACCCGGGTCTATTAGGTCAACTATTTTTAAATGAACAGCTGTTTGGAAAAATGCACACGAGGTCACTCTTCCGCAGGTTATTTTCGGGAAGTTAGAAGCCTTCAGACCTTCTTCTGGACTTCCGGCAGGCAGTTGGCAAAAACCTATTGTCGTAGCCACTTCTGCAAAGGTTTTTGATGCAACGACTTCCTGAGTATACACAGAGTCTGTTCTCCGCTCTTTGTCACACCTGCTGGACGATACAGCATTCTAGCCTAGCGCAACAAACTCCAGCCTTCGAGGTGCCGCGCGCTAGCTACTAGCTGTGAATGTAGCTAAACGTTGCAGCCCTGCGAGCAGTATCCTGGCTACCATGGACGCCGAAACAGCCGTCCTGTGCAGGATATTTAACTGGCACTCGTTGAATCTGTGTTCGCGCCCCATCGGGTAGTGAGAACAAGTCACTCAGTAGAAGTGTATTACCGCATTTACAAGCATTTATGTCATTTTAAAGTGCATGGACGAGTGAGCCGTTGGTCGTTAAAGCCGCGACCAATCAGAACTCACTTTGAGACTTGGCACGAGTGTGAGGCACACAGGCGGCCTTGACGCGAATAAAACGCCACCTCCGCCTTAGCTCAAATGGCGGTCAGGCATGTAGCGTTGGACAAAATGTGCGCTGCCGACTCACAAGGGTATTCATTGAGAGTCACCTGACCAAGTGCCATTCCGCAGAGTTGAACATAGGCCTCATTATCAAGCACCGCTGTTTCAAAAGCAGAAAGAACAGCAAGAGTAAAGTGCCTCCGATCCAAAAGCATGGAGTGCAAACGTACACGGGAAACGTTGAAAAACAAGGTAGTTAACGTACAGACTGAACATGCAGGTCCTAGTGACGTAACAATTGGGAAAGTGCTTTGTTCGGGGGAAAAGTTACACAAGCAATCGAATAATGAACGTAACCGACCTGTGTAGGAAGCAAAAGCATCCATTTGTGCAGTAATATAGATTAGGTAATCATTTCCAGCCTCCTGTACAAATTGATCCAAAAGAATTTGGAAGAACACATCTCCTTTGGACGTTTGAACTGTATATTGCATAAGCGTACGGGCCTCAGTAGTAGTAACAGCAGTAGTAGTTGTTTTTGTAGTGGTAGTAGTAGTAGTAGTGATTGTATTGGCAGTAGTAGAAGTAGTGGTAACTGTAGTCGGCACGGTGAACCACCTCCTCGTGGTGCCGACTGGACAGTCTTGGTGTAAGCCTTGACTGGCTAAGCGTTCAGCAACTCCAGATAGGGCCAACCACTCTACCTGGTTTTAAAGTACTGGTTACAATCGATCATTACAATGAACTTACCGCCAGCACCTCCACGCAGGCTTCTACCAGTACACAGGGTAGGCGAGCGGAGTAACCCAGTTCAGAATGTGGCCGAATTTGCAAGTTGAACGCTGGCTTTTCGGCGCATAGTCGTATGCATCGATGCAGGAATGATCGAGAGCAAGCTGTAGACGCCCAGCATGTCACAGTCTTTGACTGCGCCGAATGTAATCGCACCTTTCCCACCAAAATCGGTCTCAGTCAACACAGGAGGCATGCTCATCCAGTCAAACGCAGCCGTGAGAATCTCAACCACATGACATTCACCTAAACAAAATGGTCTCAGCCAGAATCAGCTTCAATTCTCAAGAATGCCGATGAGTTGGCCTTCTCTTGCCCTTATCGACCAGATCTCCATGGTCGGCTCCTGCCACTTTTCCCAGTTCATACTGTGGAGAGCATCCGGACGCGTCTGTATGCACTGAGTTGGCAGAGGAATCCTATCCCCATTGCCAATGCAGTCACCGTCTCTCAAACCAACGTGACATCCGGAACTGAGACTCAAGCTGCTGAAAACTCCGAGAGGCTTGCCTGTTTGATCCAAACAGTGATTACACAGCTGGAGTCTAATAGCGAGGCTTCTTTACAGTCCGACGGACTGCCAGCTATTGCCCGCGGTCTTCAGGCAGGTATTTACACGATGGTATAAGGTTAGTCGCCGTTGAACATGCATCCGGCACAAGCAAGTCATAAAATAATCACCATATGTGAGTGGTGACAGATCAGTCGCAATTAGAACGATCATGAGCCATCTGCTTTATCTCTCTGATTCATATGGTTATGCAAATGTCAGTTCATATGCGAACCGATCAGCCTAGACAGGCGTGGAGAAATAACTCTGTAACAACTAGAAGCATAACCTTCTCATTCGCATTCTGAACCCAACCCGAAAAGCCCACGTTTGGCACTCAAAACTTATCCCAATTTTTCCGCTTTCTCTGCATTACACGAGTGAATAATGCGTCCCATTTCAACATAAGGGTATTTCTGTGTGTTGGAGCAGATTTAGTGCGACCGCCATCAGGAGCTTTTGCCATGTGGTTGCTGACACACCCCAGTAAGACCAATTGAACTGAGAGCATCCTCCAGCGGTTTGATTTCCCAATCCGTAGCGTGTAGAGAACCAGCTGATCTTTCTTTCCATTTACCTCAGTTATTTTGCTTTTTAGATACCGTGGACATGTTATAGACATCCAGCTCATAGGAGATACGCACGTTTGGCAACTCTCCTCACCACATGCAATATTTTTAGAGCCACGTAGTTGGTGAAAATCTTTAGGAATGTTGCGGATGCACAGACCGTCAGGGAAAATGGTGCAAGCTGACAGTAATATCCGAACCTAGCAGTATTTTCAATTTTTAACAAAGCTGGACATCACCATGCAATTATTTGGACTTCACTAGTATGTCCACGTATGAGCCTTGAGAACTAAAACTTCGACTTATTGATCAGACCTTGACGGATATGTGAGAGTTTATTCAATAGTCTCTTGTCCAGAGCATTTCGTAGGGGGTTGGTTTTGTGATCAACCTTACTGGTAAATAGCTGAAGTGGACAGCTTACTTTTCATAACTTAGTAGTAGCAGGGATTTCGGCCGAACTCAGATAAGGAAATAACACACCTCTAACTTGTTGATCAAGCATGCTGCCCAGGGATCCTGAATACCAATACTACAGAGCAGTAATAAACATTCACAAAACTGATTGCCATGAAACTGTTTGACATAACGTTGACGTGAGAGAAAAATATACTTATCCTGATGCTTCGAAGAGGATCTACTCCAACAGTCATGATTACAGTAAGTCTACGTGGTCGTACACCTTCATGAGCATAACTCTGTTACATCTGTATTCCAGCCCCAGCCGCTACATGCCTTAGGGACAAAAACAACCGTAGTGAGAACAAGTGACCCAGCAGGAGTGCATAATGTATTGTCACATTAACAAGCATTCGGGCCATTTAAAAGTGCATGAACTAAAATGGCAGAGGAATCCTGTCCCCATTGCCAATCTAGTCACCGTCTCGCAAACCAACGTGACATCTGGTACTGAGTCTCAAGCTGCTGAAAACTCCGAGTGGCTTGCCTGTTTGATCCAAACAGTGATTACACAGCTGGAGTCTAATAGCGAGGCTTCTTTACAGTCCGACGGACTACCAGCTATTGCCCGCGGTCTTCAGGCAGGTATTTTCACGATGGTACGAGCTAAGTCGCTGTTGAACATGCATGCCGCACAAGCGTTTCCGTACACCTGGTGACTGGATACCCGACGAAGTGTTCGCATTAACGTCGGAGACCTCGTGACCAGCAAACAGATTCGGAGAGCTGCCTATGCAGCGATTCAAACGCTGTACCACAAGCGCAGGAAAGATGCTGCTTTTGCAGTTTTTCTGGCAATTGGAGAACTGTCTACAAAATGAACCGTGGCCTTCCGGATAGTTCCAACGAACACTGGTCCGAGGTATTACCGGCTCATCCGCACCTTGATGAGCGACCGTCCAGCACGATTCTGCATCCGGACTAGTCATTGGTCGACCCGATCACCGGAGATGGAGTACCGCACACCTTGAAGCAAATGGAAAACAGCGTTCCAGGTTTGGACAAGCTTTTGCCCAAACATTTGAAGGGCATAAAAGCTGATGCCCTGGCAGGATTCCTCAACCTTTTCCTGCTAACCCAAGGTTGTCCCATTCATCTGTGCCGCTCTCGCATCACGCTTGTTCCGAAAGTTAATAATCCTTCATCTCCAACCGAGCTCACACCAATCGCCGTATGTTCAACGTTGATTCGTTGTTTTCATAAGATATTGGCTGATCGTTGGAACACGCGCCTGCATTTGCCCGCTCTTCGGTTTGATTTCCTACATCGTGACGGTTGCCCCGTGGCGACCTCACTGCTCCATGCACTGCTTCGGAACTCATACACGACCTCTTCAAGTCTCTGTGCGGCCTTTATCGACGTGTCCAAAGCATTTGACATCATCTCACAGGATTCTATTGTCAGATCGGCCCAAGCTTTCGGTGCCCCTCCACCTCCGACACATTACATTGCGGACTCATACCGGAATGCTTCCGTCACGCTTGGCAGCACCGTCCTCCGGTCCAAAATAGTTGGAATACGTGGCAAACCAAGAATGTCTCTACACAAACCATATGCGTGGATCATTATGCCAAAAGGGTGGTAGATGAGAACTAACCGAATTTAAGTTTGATGTAAGTGTTCAGGAGTTAGAGCACGGTTTTACTGGAATGGTTGACATTGTGTTCCACAAACTGTTAACTTGGTGCCCGAAAGCTGATGAACAAAATGACGGAGATGAGGTTCGTGCCACGTCGAACTCACCAATTATTGGTGCGAAAGTTACTTTTGACCAAAAGATAATGACTCCAATAAAAACATATAACACGTAACTAGTAGTGTAACATAAGTAAACGAATAATAAGCTAAATAACAGTGTTTGAACTTAACAAAATCCGGCCAGCACTGTAGAAACGCTTGTTGTAGATCACTTCTTGAACACGTAGACACTTGCGAGGTGTGTCGGAGAGATGTGATGTGAGCTTAATCCTTGACTTGTAATTCCTTTGTTGTATGAGCCTGTACAAGCCTCAGAGATGACATCCTCTCGATGCAACCGTGTATTGTTTAGTTATTGTCCACTTGTCCGAACGCGACGATGTTATGTCTTTCTGTTTCAAACCTCTCTTTCTGGTGGCTTTTGGTTTGGTAGTGACTGTGACCAATAACAGTCCCAAACCATCAGCGGGATGATGTGTGCTTTAGGGGGGTGCGAGACAGGATTGTACAAGCACCTGCAATGTCGGACGGGTTGGGACTTTCAACTGTCAGGCACATAGTGAATGTACACGGTTGTTTACCGAGGTTGCTTTGCAGTTCGGATTGTAGGGTAAAAGGTCACGAGACGTCGTACTCCAATGAGGTGTCAAGTACGATGTTTTGACGCTGTTCTCAGTGCCGATAAACAAAATGCATTGGTCATAAGTGTCCTGTCAATGTGACACCTGCAGATCTTAAGTCTGTACTGACCGTGCAGTTGTCTGCTCTCAAGCATACTTCGCGGACGTGATTGTCAGTGCCCTTTGTTACTCCACTCACCACGTCTTCAGGCCATACGCCTACTGGTTGAGGGCCTCCAATCGGTAGGACAAGGTCACAATCCTTCACTTCTCGTCCAACATTCGTCCACTCATAATACACCTGGATAAATATTAGGTACTCTCTTATCCAGCGGTTCCAAAACACATTAGCCAGGTGTTGAGCCTACTCCCACCCTTACGTGTGCCTTTCCAGCAGTATGATTTGAGTTTACGGCAGGCACCGATTTGATTTAAGGAGCAACGGATCGTTTGGTTTCAAAACCGAGGGATCGTCTAGAAACCAAAGGTCTGTCATTCAGAATTCACTCCACCTCGTCCGAAATCACCTGTTACCTTATGACAGCCTGCCTAACTCGTCGAACTGTCTGAATCATGTGCTTTCACGTTCCGCTCAATCTCTAGCAACAGGAGGAATAAAGTCCCAATCGATTCCAAAGACCACCAGAATGTCCGATTGATTTTGTCATGATCGACGCCAAGTAATCTCCCCATCAGTTACAATTCCGCATCCATAAAGTTGGACCTGATATCACTAACTTCTGGCGCATCCGGACGTCCAGTGGACCTCAATAGAACCATCATAAAGGATTCCGTTGATATCGACTGTGCTACTTCCAAATGTATAACTCTTATCCTCAAACAAGCGAAGAGACAGCCATATATTTTACAAATGCTCCTCCCAATCGGAACCTCCAGAAGATTCAAAATACTCCACACCACAGTCTGTAAACAGGGCGCCACCGAGTGTTGTGCGATCAACAGGAAGCGGGGCCATAAGTTGTTGGCACGGTTTTGCTGATAGCATTTTGCATCTCATATTTTGGCAGAACGCGGTTCACACTGGCCATGTCCCTGACAATCCGAAACCTCCTTCAGATGGACGATAAAACATGACTAACTCCCACGTGACCCTCATTCCCATGATAGTGTCTGATAACCATATCCTTAACAGTCCCACAGGGCGACAGTGTGATCATTCGAGTACTACGAGACTGTTTGGTTGTATTCTTTTCACCGAGGCACAGAACAACGTTGATGGTGACATGCTTCAGTCAAGCCGGCGTACCCCATCGGCCCTTGGAGCGTTCTGTACAGATGTCACTGAAGACGCTCTGCTGCTGCACCTGAACAATGGAATCACACGCCGGATCCAATTCTAACTTTCGCAAAGGATCTGCCGTAATGGAACAATGTTGACTAGCCTTCACGCAAGTAAAATAATTCTTGAAACGTGTTAACCACGACACCGCACGGAGTAGGGTGAACGAGTGTGAGTAACGTGAAACAAGCCCCACGTACCATTGGCTACTACTGGCACTTTCTCTAATTCGAGTTCCTTAGCTTGAATCTGCTTGAGCTGCTTGTCCGGTGGCCATGAGTTCTCAAGTCCCCACAGAAAGGTCAGACCATTCAGCAACGTATGAATTTCCCGAGAAGAGTCATCGCAAGTTGCTAGTAAAGCTATGTCTACCGGGCTTAGCTCGGACGGAATGTGTCGCCACTGACGGCCCTAGATATAGTCGCTAATTAGTTGAACGCGGTTGGCCATAAATGTGATGAGGCAAAAAGAGGTTTCTCAAGTGATCTAACAAGGCGACGGAGTCCGTCCAAAGTGTGATGTGGTCAAAGGCTAACTTGAGTTCATTTATTATAAATCTCATAAGTTTGACGGCCAACACCGCGGCTCTAAGTTTTATCCTTGGGATAGACAAGGGCTTTAAAGTGTGACCCGGGATTTTCCCATCAAGAAGCAGCAAAAGATGGTGTCACTTCCTAAGATGTCTCAGAGATA
>QNGE01009465.1:0-12768 GCA_008508345.1 Paragonimus westermani
CGAAATGCTTGCATCTACCAGTTTTCGTGTTTTAACGGTTTTATTCAATTCTGTTGCAGACATTTTTATGTTTCACAGCCATGGATCAAATAATCGAGGCGCGTGAAGTAAAATGTGAGAAATCAGAAACGTGTACATCATCGTCACTTTTATAAAGTTAGCTGGTGCATATGCNCATATGCTCGCAAATGTAAGCATTTCAACTCTGTAATGAGTCATTTCGGAGAACAGCCTACCAGACAACAGTGGGTAGTTTCCCAAATCGCACTAGCATTGCATCTGTCCATTAAAGTTGTAAAAAACCGGTCTTTCTTTCAAAAACTAACACTTTACTCAGTTGTACCTCAAGCACCCGATTGTACTCATGACTTCGCAATCAGCGTTTAACAATAAGAACAGGATTCTTTAACCGATTATTAACAAAACACTGGAATTAAACCTAGTTACATTGCACAGAAGACCAAATCCTAATGTAGTTCGCTTCTGGGAGTGTATTCGGAAAAACCCAACTTTCTGCCAGTTAAAACACTCCATGATCAATAAGTGGATGGCATTCAGACAACAGATAGCTAAAGGTTGAATGTAAGGGCACCAAATTAGAGGGAGTTCAATTCATCACATTAAAACTGGAGCTACTTTGCACTTTTGAGTAACGCAATCCACTTCCAGTCACAGTTCCTTTATAGTTACAAGACAATGCAGTTCGATTTATTAAACCAATGTCAAGTGTAAAAAAGTAACTTACAAGTTGAACTGTTTTTCACTGTAACTTATGCACACAGAATAGTCCTTTTTGTTTTAAAACTGACTGGGATATTACGAGAGGGCTGGCGAAACAATAATCAATAAAAGTTTGAAAAACAACAGTTTGGAATTTACCTATAAAAAGAATGAAAATTTAGGCATCCAATTGGTTCCCAAATGGCGCCAGTTCCCAACAAATCACTGTAACCTTGAATGCATTAGATTGTCAGCCTGTTTTACAAGGATTTGTTGTACGCCACCTGACAATATCATTAAACTGCCTTGTTTTCACCAGCAGTTATTTTTCTTTCCAACAATGTGCCACAACACTCCTGAGGAAGGTCATCCGAGGTGGTTCAAACGTAGGGTACTACAANTGCTCGTAACGTTGTGTTATTCCCAATCTGTTTATCAATGTGCCATTAGATTTAGAGAAAAAATATTTTTACCTAAAGTACTCCGGAAGGTCTCATACAAACTCGAATATGAACGTTAACGATGGTACGTTCAAGGCTGTCACAACAGAAAGCGGAACAGTCACGGTAAACGTAATACTATCAAAACTTTCCCTCTGGAAACATTACAAAGAAATTAAACTTTCCATCCCATCCAAACCATAACTGTACCATTTATGGGTATACCTCTGACAAGGTGCTGAAGCATCGGTTGAATTCAGTTTACACTATTCTCTATTAACAATAAATTTCAACAAAATCGTAGGGTTTTTATGTGTATTTATATTGATCAGTTGCTGTACTTTGTTCAGCAAATATATTCTGTATATTTTCGAGCGGTTTTGACTCGGAACTATTGGGTGACCTATCTAAATCTTGTCTGATTCTCTAAAATGAATCAGTATTATTTATTTCCCGGTTAATACCAATAAGAAGCACATAAAACTTAATGAACTCAATAACATCATTCTAGGATGGTGATATGAACATTGGAATTCTGCTCCTTTCTTGGAATGATCAGTTAATCGTCAACACGATGGAGAGTAGCAATATGTTAATAGTTTGCGTCTATGATTCAATGCATATTTCCATAATTTATAACTGTGTCAGCTGAGATATTGCTAAACGTCTAAATCTAAACGAAAAAACCAGTGCTAAAATACCTATACTGCAATGTAACGGATGAGTGGGAGCATATTAGGATTGGTACCACATTTCCCAGAAAATGATGCCAGATTTCATCTGATCCTCAACCTGGAGGATTGTGGCTGGTATAATTGACTTTTTCTTCAGTCGTCCTCGAGTTTAGTGAAACAGGTCATCAAGGGGCACGAGACCTCAAGCCATTTCAGGATCCAATTCATCAGTATCGATAGTCACAGATACCCTCCAAACCATTTCTGTCCTGCTCTCACCCATATTCAATCCAGTCTTGCCGGCAGGCACTACGAGTACCCAGATTAAACCGTTTATTTTCATAACTAAATATCACACTTCTAATGGAGCTTCCCCCAAGGTTCGATAGCCTGTTGACATCATACTAAGCTACAGTTGTTTGGTAGGGAGAAAATTTGATTCACCTATCATGCAGTAATCAAATCACTGGTGCAAGTACAACATTCTGTTAATTGTTCCAACGAAATGTCCAGCGCAAACTTAATTTTCATTAATGGAATTTACTTCGTTGCACTACATGCCAGCCAGCAACACTTACGCCTGTTTATCTTAGACAGAGGTGATGGCCGTTCCTCAGCCGCAGATATAAACCTCTTCAAATATTACGTATGAAGTAATTTTACTTCGAAAGTTGCCTATCAGTCTCCTTTCAAGCTAAACTTGACTTGCTTTTTAGTAAGCTTCTGGCCTATTCAGCCCTATTCACTGCTCTGATTGATTCCTCACAAAATTAGATTTATTCTCGTCCAACTGACAATGTCTGCTTGAAATCACGTTGACCATTCAACAACCTTAAACTATGGACAAATTATAGCAGATCTAACACTCGGCTGCATATACTTTTCCGCCTTTCACATGTTTGTTTCAAAACTAAGTTGGTCCATACTTCGTGTGTGCTGTGCTTATGAGAGTGATGCGGTCTTTCCACATAGATGAACTGCTGCGATAAGTCTCGCAAGTACTTTTTGTACACTGTGATAATGGATAGAGAAGCCAATTACCTGAACACTAAAAGCATACACATGACGACTCAACGTTGCGACATACGACCACCCACTGAAAAAGAAAGCTTAGGGTATTTGCAATTCTGTTTAAATCATTTCATGATTTAAACCAAGGAATTCATATCACCACTTCTGCACTTTTCTCAAAATTGAACTTCCTATTTTCATAGTTTGTTCTCCACCGACGGTCAAAAATATCAGGGAGTGATTTTCTAGTCACAAGCTCAAGAACAAATGTTTTATTACGCTGTCCACATGTCTAGATCAGAAACACTGGTGTTGGAATACATGTAGTTTTCCGAACCGCGGATGAACCATAAAAGTGCAGATTTTGAAACCTATGCTGCTTTAGACTGCTACCCAGTTTATTTTCGTTGGAACGCCCTTCCTCTTCGGAGGCATTTTATCTGATTAATCCTTAGCTACGGTTCCTGGTGGATTGGTTCTGTTGAGTGAAAACCGTTGAACCGTTTCGGTGACCTGCTAATGATTTCTTACTCCTCATATCCATTTATCCAATAAACTGGTCGGATAATGTACTCAACCATTCCATTCTGGAACAGAACGAAGAACTAACCAGCTGGTATGCCTATTGGAGCAAATGCAAGATTTGTTCCCATAAAACGAGACTTCGGCTAACTATGTTGTGAAAACCTATAGTCGTTCATTTCAGAAGGGGCCTGCAAAAGTGATAATCTGAAATGATAACATGCAAAAATATACAGTACATAAGGTATATACACCTGAATATATAAAACATGAGTGGTGCCCACCTGTCATAAATAATCAGTAATAAAAAGACAACTTCCAATTGTTAGATTTGTTTTCAGAGGTTATACAGCGCTTTAATTTCGTCCTGGTGGGGGAGGTGTTTACAGGCTGAGACCAACATCACGGAAGTGTGTAACGTCTCTTCGCTCAAAGTCATTTACATATAATGCTCTAATCATATATCCAGACAGGATTTTCCAAGCCAACCACACCCTGACACCGAAAGAATGTTGGCCTCAGTTCAGGCGGCTCACATGGTGTAGCAATTTCAGAGGATGACTCTGGAGAAGACGGTTCGCAGTAAGCCCAAGAACATATCCTATGGAATACGACGGCTGATATAAAACACCACAGCAGAAAATTGGTTCGCTGCCTTTATGTGGATATTGCGCGGGAAGTTGGCCCTGTTTTAGCATTCTTGTTGAGGAGCAAAATGAACGCAGTGACAAACACGTTCTATAGCCCAATACTGTACTCTCCGAACGGTTGAGCAGTCCATCAACCTGTCTAATTTATTTACCGTACATAATCAAGCCACTTTCTAACTGGATACAACTATGAAGGGTAGTCTTGAATGTTGACATTTTACCTACCAGCACTCTTTTCTGGCTTAGCTGCTATTGTCTAACTGAGACTGCAGTTTACGAATTGTATACGGCCACAGGAGTTTGAAAGCGTAATGTCTTGATTACGTCACATTGTTCGCGTGCCTTCCAGTGACCCGCTCTAACGTTATTTTTCACCTTGGCTCATCGGGTGGAGGTAGGCACAGAGGATCAGTCTGAACAAACAAACTACACACCAGATATTCAGTTAGCGTTAGGTGTGTATACATGTGCCTGAAGTGGAGCTGGTGTGGTGATTTATAGGGCTGTTGTCAGATGAAACTGGCAGACAACCTTTCCAAGTGCAGTGTTGGCTGGCTGTGGAGTGAAAAACTCGTCATGATTAAGCACTGTTTTTGTAACTAACTCAGTGTTACATAAGCTGAGGTTTTCGCAATTTTATCCTATCTGCAGAATGCAAATAATGAAGGATTCCAGGTAGAACATAAAATTATTTGATGCAGCCTTATATCTTTGGTCATCCATTTCACACAATGATTCAAGTAACAACTTTAGTCATTCTGCTGAATCCTTCCTTCGACGTAATCCAGTATAAAGCACCGGAATAGTGCGTCAAACTTACGCCGGCCGAACACCGATGTATACACTATTCCTAAATGGGGTATATATATGAACTATATGTTTGTGAGACGATAATGTTAGTCACAAGTTTGGTGATTGGACTGTTGAACTAAATCTGCACCAACACATCTAAAATTACTGGACGATCGTTCTAAAGAAGCAATCATCAACAGAAATAAAATCCCAGTTTACAGGACCTCCTCCCTGAGCTACATTGACTCCGCTACTTCGCAGTTTGGTTGCCGCAAAATCCTAGTGGATTTTGGCTCATCACACTTTGAACACTGCTCATGCTGTCCCCCGTTTACTGCTTATGAAGATGAAATATTCAGTAGGTTTATGTGAAAACGGAAGTGTTTAGATTATAGTTCCGATCCATTGAGAGTTCAGCACCTATATGTTACATTAGTTCGGTCACTGTTATCATGTGCACTGACCACTGCGTTGAAGGCTTCAAAACATACAGGTTAGAATCAACGATTAGATGTGTTAGCAACTATCGTCCAATAATCCGATAGTTTCAAGATAAGAAATGGTAGATGATCCGCCAAACCAAATTGATATCCCACCATTTTCACTTGTCAACTAAGTATGTTTAACAGAGCGTATTAAGTTTATCATCTTCAGTTAATTGTAAATCATATCACTGAATAAGTCCGTTTGTCCCGGACAGCCTTCATCCAAAGTGTAGAACAGATTGCATCCGGCAAAACCTACTGACAGGATTTGACGTAAATATACACTGAATTACCGGATGCTGACATAAGCAGGATTGGTGGCAATAAATTTGGTCCGAGTTGGTGAATCTGAGCCAAACCTCGCTGTGTGTATGTTCAACGATACCGGAGGACTGGCCTGTTGAAATGATTGGTCGAAATTGTGTCTGTTATTTTGTTTATGTCGAACCGGTCGATATCGATCAGGCTGGCATTTGCCGAGGATAAATTTGCTCCGTCTACTCTGAGAGATTGTGGATGACTAGGAGAATAGCTGATCAAGAAGTGTTGGTCAGTTAGCATTGTTTCGTTGAACGTCCCAACTGAAAGTAGTTTAATCAGCTCAATTCTCGTCCCATCAATTTTTCATTATGAGCCCGCGAAAAAATATATGGTCGTAGAGTATGAGCTTGATATTCAAGCTTCGCAAGTGTGTGTAATCTTATTTTAGACTAGACACTAATTATTTTCCAAGCTGGACCAAACGGAATGTTTGGCAGCGGTCTACCACGGTTCCAGCTGACACCATCGTTACTCTATGACAAACGAGTCCTTGTGAAGATTAAACGCGATCAATCTGCCCAGACCCACACTGAGGCGGTTGCAGGGTTCGAGTCGGTGAACATGGGACCAGTAGATCAGTATCCCCGTCAGTGATTTTCCTGCAAGCGTGCATTGTTTCTATACGAAAATATGGTACACATCAGGCCACAGATTTGACCACGTTCAGGTTAAGTGAGATTTCTTGAAAATATTGTCTATAAAAATTCTGTGGAAAAAACCAGCCCGAAATCATGTTTTGAAAACTGGTCGTAGTTCATATTGGGGGCTACATGAAAATGAAACTTAGTGCAACATCTACCTATGTACCTTTTGGCTGTTTTTACGATTCACTTTACAGTACGTTCGTCGTAATCGATTACGCACGGACGTTCGGTAAACGATTGTTAGTACTTCAATGTATATATTAACATTCTGTGTTTAATGCGAACCTATCAAGAAAGTCACAAGACTAAAATGCAAGCTCGCCACAGACCAATCGTTGGATTATGAAACACGACAGCTGGTGAGAATTACCAGACTAGGCGATGACAATAAGAGGAAGAAAATTTGTCACTTCAACCCGATCGCTAAAATGCAGGGAAGTAAGAAAACGCCCATTGTTAGCTCACAAAACTTTCAGTGTGGTTTGTTCAACATTCTGCTAGTGATTCGTGTATTTGTAATTGACATGCTAGACGACTGATTATTGAAGTGGGCAAAAACGCTTAACGCAGACTAGTGAAATATGCAAGGAGATATTGACATGACACTGGGTAGGAGCAGGAGGGAAGAGACAATGGAATGTTTTGTTGTAAGATTGCTTGCCGTCACGACGAACACGAGAAAATGTGGACGTTATGAAGCACTGTCCACTTCCATGGATTTATACTGCAAATGGCGAAGGGGTCTTCAGTAGGTCATAGTACGCAAAGTTATCTTAAAACAAGACTGTCTGACATACTTTTACGTGTTTTTCAAAGTACGACAAAACGGAGTGTGACATTTAGAAATGTACTTAAACGAATCCGATGGAGCGCCGGTTGGTTGCCATCATTACTGCCCTCGGCTTAGTGGACTTGATTTACAATCCTAGGAAGGTAATGCGCAGTGCGTGAAAATTGTGTTATCCTCATGCTTCGAAGGAAGTTAGCACACTTCACACAAAATGAAACCACTCCAGTTGTCATGCTTCGTTTTGCTCTGCTATAAAATGTATATTGGGTGATGAGTGAACGCAGTATATGATAATGAACACAAACAAACGCGACCTTCGCATCCAAATAAACATTATTTTCCGCTAAATAGCTCCAACAAGAGCGAAATTCAAATTTGTAACATCTTTCTCAAGAGTGCCTATTGAATATGATGTACGGCCAAGAAAATTTTAAATAGAAAATAGGTTAGGTTTACAAAAGCCTTCTTTGCTAACACTAGATGAGTCTTACAAACATATATCAGTGGGATTTGGAAATTTCTTAACTATCCTCAAGTCCGCTTAACTGGTAATTTCATTCTTTTGCAATCGGATAGTTACCCAAACTGAGTCATCAAAGACTTTTGGTTGCAAATTCAAAACAGCATTGTAAACAAGTGTGGGAAAATATTGAAATTCTGTTTGTTATCTTAGCGATGCAGGTCTTCACTTAAAGTGACCTAATTCTGTGCGACCCCTGGATCAGCGTTCAGATATTTGTCTATGGGGATCCGTGAGTTATTCTACGTTGATTCCCGTTTACTCATGATAAGCTGATTTCATTGCAGCGAACTAGACCACGATATCGACGTTTGTCCATACAACTACTGATGCAGACTGTTAGTTCAAAAAACATTGTTTTGTTCTTCTCTGTGTAATCAGTGCTAGCTCGTTGAGGCTTTGAAGACATGCTGTGAGGGTTAGGGAGTGATGAGCTGCAAATATTCCTGTTGTCTATATCCGACCCCCATCATTTAATTCACTTCATAAAATTCTGGTAACCTCCTGATCGATGTGAGTTTAGAATTATTTCAAGACCTGTTACTTTGCTGTTCGGAGGAACTTTGGGTTTGAAAACCAAATAATTTCGGTCTGGTGTACGAGCAAACGATAATTAAATGAAGTTATTGGAAGGGAGACACATTCAGCCGTAAAGACAACGCAGAAAACGGTTTCAAACCTGTGAATGTGCTTGCTGCACTCTCAGATCTTAGAATACTGAACATCTCATGAAAACAGTTCGTAATTTTTAACCAGTTAATACGTTGAAAACATTGTTACTCAGTTGGAATCGGAAGTTGTTGATAGCTAGAGAAAATGTGGCGATCCGAACTCATCGAAAGGTTCTGGTTGCACAAGACTGGTGAAAATAACCCACTGGGGTTTCCTAGTTTCGATTAACTGACACCTGATGTAAGTGCTTGTGTATACTAGCTGTTTGTTTTCTTCGCATGATGTATGTTGCTCGCAGTAAGTGCAAGTTGTGTTATTCCCAAAACATCCACCAACAACATGTTAAACACGACTCCCAAACTGTTTGGCTTCATGCGTACTGAATTTGGTGCGAACATCTAACTTGTTGTCTGCACTTTACATATTGAAAATCGATGAGAATAAACAAAACATTAACGTATCGTGTTTTCACTCCGCTATGATGAAACATATGAAGAAAACACATTGTTATAAGTGACGAAACAACCGAACTTCCTTTAAAGTTAATTGCTAAAACTACTTCCGACGAACGTGTTTGTAAGTTCATTAGTAAGTAATATCTTGTTCAACAGAATCATACAGTTTACCTGTGTTATCATTGAAAATTTCCTCATCGGTGAGTCAAACGCTTTAATCATCAACCAATGCAATTGAGAATTGCAGTAATTAGAAACGACAGGAGAAGTTCATCCCTAAAATTTGCATGAAAGCTGCCAATACAGCAACAACACAATAACGAACACTAAACAAACTTCGGATAGGTAATCAATGAAACTATCGAATAAAACACCAATTTCATATTTTTGCCAGTGGAATTATGCTGTTGTCCAAACACAAATTATGGGTTTACTTAAAATCTTTCAGTTGCATACTCCAAAAATTTTCAGACTAGCCACTTGTTCTTGTCTGGGTTCAAGTAATTTGTCCCGATCAGGATTTGAAGGAGTATTAAGGTGATGTTTTACACTACCCCACTGTTACATCTGGACATTCAGGTACATTTGAATGTGAACAGTGTTCAACTTCCTGAAACCTATGGAGGGATGACACAGAAAATGCTATGTTTACTCCAACCGATAACCTTAATGACAAAATTTCTCACACACGTTGAACTTGCGCAATTCTTCAAGCCTACTGAGCATTGTCTGAGTTGGTGAGGATTAGTGGGAGACCTGGGTCAAAAAAACATCCTTTGTATTTGCTTAACGTTCTCACGTTCGAATAAGCAGTTTGAATAGCTCCTTTCAAGAAGAAGCAGTGAATTTAAAATTTACAGCCAGATAAGCTGATCAGATTTGCACGTAACCCTTTGCCTTGAGCCGAATTTGAGCTTCAAGTACGTGAGATGCATGTTACTTCTGAACGTCCCAAAAAAGATTGAATAAATATTCTATCAACTCCAGACGATTATTTGGTAATTGGACATAAAATTCAGGTTGAACCCACCAAATCTTTCAAATGTGATTTGTAATGTGAACATTCTCGATGATTAGTCTGGAAATCTGTTAGTTAATATTCGCATTCTCGTGTTGACTGTGCACTGAACTAGTGTTAATTGAGGTGGAAGTTTCAATTGAAAGATGAACTAGTTAAAAGTAGAAAATTAGAGAATCAGATCAATGACTCTTCAAATAAATCTAAGATACTAACCACCGAAGAAAATGAACATGAGACTGAGATATGACAGTAGTTTCCAAACTTTGTTACATGTAATGTTGCAATCGTAATAGAAGTGAATATCAATTGTGGTCACATGTACAGAATCTCGTGCATTATCGACGAGACTATATCATTCTTAACGAAACCTATCACTTAAAGATAGAGGAACAAAAACCTGAACGGATCAAAACACGTGGCTACCAATTTATCGGTCGTCTGCGAAAGTGTTCAGTCCTTAGAAGAAAAAGATGGATATTGAAAAATTCCTTCAGCCTCACAAACTAATATTACTGACCTTCAGGAAAAGGGACATTATTTTCACTGCAAACTGAAAGTTATTTTTTAAAGTAATCTACTAGGATCCTTTGAATGTGTGATGTGCAGTCGCTTTCTTGCTTCTTGGAGCATCATTTAGCGGTCGTTCTGCTATCATGAAGTGTTGGGTTGCTGCTCAACAGAACCGACAATATTACATCCTAACCTCTCTAAGCGACGTACTTGCACATATGATTTTCCTGAAAAGTATTTTCCCTTGAGGGATACTACACCAAATCACGATTAACTTGACGAAATAAACGAGCAGATTTATCCCAGTCTCCTGCCTGGAAGGTCAGGGTACTTTAACATTACCGTCCCTTGATATGCTTCCTGTGACTGACTATCAACTTCAGTGCAGTATCTAGTTTCTATCCATAATTCTTCGGGATGTGCAACCCATCACAGTTTTCACATTCAAATTTTTCGTGATTGGGTTCACTTAAAACTTTTTTGGAAGTCCTTTGGCATCCTACATCTCGGTAACCACTCCAGGATTGTGAAAAATATTAGATAGTTCATGTCTGGTAAATGCTAAGGCAACTATCGTTGTTAAATACCATTCCAAAAATTGATTGCTTGGATGGATCAGGGAGATCTTGGTATATTTTTGATGGAAAAGTGTTCTTCAGTTCCAGTTCAACCGAGCAAACCTGACTTTGTGTGAAATAGTACGGTCGGTTTTTTTATTTAAAAGAATGATAGCAACTCAACACTTAATCCGGTTATCTTTTAAAAGTGTAAATGCGTAATACTAAACTGGTCGCCTGATTTAATTTCACTGATCTACTGAATTGTGTATACCCTCCTTTCACTACATGTAAAGGACTTGTGAATCTCAGTCGTCTTACACCACGGGGGATGGGGAAGTTCCATACCTGACCCAGCTCTTCACAAGCATCACCACCGATTTTATCCCTACTAAACAGGGCCTTAAAAAACAAGTTGTATTTTGCGTCCTCACAGAAAACCGTTAAATCGGAATATTAACCAACTAATTCGCTTCCCAACGCGTTATGTTTAGGTGAGCAATCCGCCGAGAAGAACCCTAAACATTTGGTAATCAAGGATTCATTTCTGTCCCCATGGGGTTCCTCAGGTGAACGAACTGATGAGGAAGACGTATAAAACTTAATTAAATCTGCGCAAAAATTGTAGAGTTTGTACTCAAAAGGCTTTTGACATCTATTTAAGGTGGGATGACTGGCACAATTCACAAATTTAGCGCGATCGCGACGAACTATTTGTCCCATAGGACCTCCAAAATTTTTCTGAAAGTTTGCGTGCATGCCATTAGAAGCTGACCTAGGAGTAACCGTAGGCCTACTCAAGAATCACTGATCTAGTAGTACGGATCTCCAATATACCAAACTAAGAGATTAACTATTTCTGAGTGTTACGGCAAGGCTACGTGTATTTTTGGAGTCAAGGATAAATCGTTCAAACGGTATGGTTGATTGTAATGCGTATCAGATAGCATATTCCGAAATGATTACAATACAACAAAACTAACTCATCATCCCTGTATCATGTAAGGTTTTATAAGAGCGGGATAAGCTAGCCAGCTTACAAATCCCGTGTGTCTGTTATATGATAAAAAACCACTTTACTTTTCAATAACTTATCTACGTTACATCACTATACACTGAACTGAGACACAGCATGGCTCAAGGCAACATGCCTAGCATTGAATTGGGGACTGAATGGTACATTTTTTGTTGTTCAGTTTATTCCACTTAAACGGGTGTGTATTTCTATCAATGTAGGTACAGTATATTGATGTACTTCCTTAGGTTAGTGTGGAAAAATTATCAATCATTTCATATATCTGTGAGAAATAATTTCATTTACATACCAACTTTGTCCTGAATAACTAGAATGTCCTCCAGTGGTCTTCCCCGAAGTATCACATCGTAGATTCGACTCCACCCCTTCTCTCCGATCCTCTCTAGCGTCCAAATCACCGTGGTTCCTGCAACACCTTCGCGAGTTCCGTGTGGGGACTCAGCACAGAACGGACGGCAAACGGTCGATGTCCTATTTGGTAAACATTCATACGGCAGACTAAGTAAGTCTGGGTTGCTAGCATCTTGTGCGAATCCCACATGCACTGTTTGGTGAAGCTCCGATGGGACATCCGCTGTATGTGAGGAACGAGAAAAATTACAAAAATTTGGCAGATTGTTGCAGTTTCTGATTTAATGAATGCATTACGTGATGTTATAATGTAATATTCTCGGAACAGAGAGGAAAAGTGAACTATGCCGGGCGGCAAACAATCGTGAAATGGTTCACTTTACAGTTTTGGAAAACGTAACCGATTCAAGAGGTTGTTTAGTTTGTATGTACTGCACCTCAGAATATTCTATGCTGATAACTTCGATAGTGTTCGAACTAGAAGCCTTCTGTTAAAATAAACGACGTAAATTTGTTGAAAATTCCAACACAAGTTAGTTTTCAATTTGAAGATCCCTCACATTTGATCGCAGCCTTCGCATTCAGATAGATTTTCCA
>QNGE01009469.1:0-10107 GCA_008508345.1 Paragonimus westermani
GTATTTGGTCTGACCGAAAACGAGCTTGTTCGCTACACCATTTTTCTGATGTTCATGTGTGTAGTACGTATGGATTATATAAGTTTCCAAACTGACATAAATGAGTGGATCAGCACTAGAAGAATGTTGTCCAGCCTATTCAGTTATGCATACTCGAGAGAATTAACCTAGAAGGGAACAAACGGAAAAAGCCGTTTGCAAAGTGCATCGCATAAGGGGGGTCAAGAGTATATTGAAATACAATTTGACACACCTCTGTTAAAGGCAGCCATGGTAAAACCTTAGTTCCAAGAACCGACTACGGATTTCATTGAGCAGAGTGGTTCGGAAATGCCCGTGACCAAACAGGTGGTAGGGAGCTTAGACAAGAGTGACCGTCTACCAAGAAAGATAATGTCACAATTTTTACATAACTCCCAGTGCATGCAGTACCCCAAAAGAAGACGAGCATCCAGCGGATAAAACTAAGTATAAGAAGCCATACTGCCGTGATACTACTACGCCAAGATTTGCGTGGATTGCCGTTGCTGTAGTGCAGATAGAAAGGCCAAACAAGAGAGAAATCCAAGGGGTGAAAGTAGTTAGCCCTAAATCGAAAGGCATATTGCTTGTGAAGAAGAAGTTAAATCAACAGGTACCTCAGATTCCTGATACTAGCCATCCAACCGTTCGTAACTGCGTCAGCCTCGTGGATGCAGTGACCGTTAAACCATCACTGATGGCTACAGAGCGTAATTTAACTCTAATCTCCGCTATAGTGGTTAATGTTCCTGAGTCAAACGATAACAAGTCGCAGGAGCGACTAAATCATGACCTCACTGGAGTCCGGTCAGCTCTGGGAACCATATTCACTGAGGACGAAGAGGAACTTCCGGCAAGTGTATTGAACAAGCGGGAGGAGTTAGAACATTGGGTTTGACAGCAGTCGATGCTGGTGGCACTCACTGAAACGTGACTCAGAGGCCTGGTCAAGGACGCCGAACCGGCTATTCCTGAATACCATCTTTTCCGCTCTGACGGATCTTTCATGTTGGGTGAAGTTGAATTGCTTAGGTACATACGAGAGGACATTCCCGTCGTAGTCATTGCAACGACTGTCGACCCAGACGGCTGCTACGGAAGTCCGCGGTGCGGTGTTATCTACAGAACGCCTGGATCGCAACTGGCAACTGATGGAGTTTTAATGGCACGATGCTGGTGGCCATTGTCTCGTCACAGGCGACTCTAACGCATCACAGATTGATTGGGGACTTTAGCGATGTGTACAATCTACGGATTTCTACACACAATATACGGATGTTTTACGGAGTGTATTTGTAACGGCACGTCAACATGCATACGGGACGTCTCAGTGACCGAGCATTCACATTGGATCTGGTGTTTACTCTAAGAGAAACGGGGATCGATGGTCTCGATAACTTTCCACCAATTGAAAGTAGTACTCATGGAGTCCTCAAGATCTGTTAGAGACAACCCAAAACTGGGAAAGTAGGATTGGCAGTGGGTCGAAATGTTTGACGAATACTGTTCGCCGAGATGCGAAAGAAAACCAAATGCCGTAGGCTGGGTAGATGAAGAAGTTGACAGTTAATGGAGGGGAATAGGAGAATAAGTGAGACATTTGTTCCAATTTGGCTTCATCCGGCTCACCGCCAAGGGTCGCCATGGTTTGATTGGGCGCTAACGACCTGTCTCCGACAACGTAATCAAACACGGGGACCGTTTTGGACAACTGGACTTAGATACGAACGCTGAAGAAGTATTCGCAACTAATGTAGCCGACAAAACGCAGAGTGCACTAGGATCGACCCATAGCTCAGGCAGTAAAAGCACCCACGTTATATGCTTGCTTGCGGAAACGGACGAGAGCAAGAACAGACGTGCCTACAATCGCGGAAGGGCTAGGGAAGCAGAAGCTGTAGAGATGAAAAAGATAAAAGACCCTGGCTGCTGGTTATCCTATGAAGTACTTCGTCGACACATGTCCGGTTTTTCTGTGTGCTCTCGAGACCTCGGTGTTCAACGTAGAGATCAAGGAGGGAAGGTTGCAGAGCAGCTCAAGAATCTTAGCACCCAGAAGTTACTCACCCCAGATGGTTTGCATCCCTGTGCACTGAAAGAAACTTCCGGATGCCCTTGCAGCTCCACTGTCGAAATTGCCCAACAAGTCTGAACGCTTAACCATTCTCGCCTGTGAGCGATGATCAGGTTGCCCGATCGCCTCGAGAGGAGACACAGTAACTGTCCTGTCAACTCCAGTCGATAACCCCGCGAGTAGGATCGGGCAACCTGATCATTGCTCACAAGCGAGAGTGGTTGAGCGTTCGGATTTGATAATTCGGACGTGCCTAATGTGAGGTCAATGGCGCAGTGATCAAAATGGTTGCCTCATGATTGGAATGGCCGGAGTTCAAATCCCGGCCGTGGCAAGGATATGCACCACTGACGAGCTCAAATGAGAGCGAGACTCGAGCCTGATGCTTCTTCTCGAAAGAAGCTGGCTAGAAAGTCTACCTGAATGCATTTGGTATCGCCATACAAACCTTCAAATGGATGGGGGACTTCCTCCGTAGTCGCAGTTACCTGGCTAGAGTGGACGCGGCCCACTCCTCTGGGCTGTAAGTGTCAAGCGGGGTTCCTCAGGGCTCAACCCGGGGTTCACTTGTTTTTGGTTTTTATTAATGATCTCCTCATTATGAGATTTTGTGGAAATTGTTTCATCTTTGCGATGGTAGCGTAATGACGTTTTCCACTCCAGCTGTCCTACGTAACTTGTTAGACGAACAAAGCCTATCATACGGGCATCTTACTCTTCTGCTTCTGACGCGAAAACGTCGGTTTGCGCCGTCGAATCTGGTTGTTCACAATTTATTCATTTAACACCTACGTGATGGAGCGGATCCTACGTCCTGAGAGGTTTGACGTCGACTCCAACACAGTTAACGCTTCTAAACTGTGGAATCACTGGTTTTGTACGTTCCCTAATTTGTTGTCACCCATTGACAGTCTCAACCCCAACAAACTGACTAACCTGATCAACTACATCTCGTCCTCGGTATATGACTACGCAACCTCCATACTACGGGATCTCAAAGTGAACTCGAAGAACGAAGTGTTCGTTCGTCATCTGTTAGTGATGTGTAGACAATAAGATGGACAGACTGGACCAGTTTGTCCAAAGACTGAGCTCGCTTGCGAAACACTGTAACTTAAGAACCACTACAACCGAACAGAACCGAAACGGTGCAATCCAAGGTGCTTCCATAAGTGGTCTACTGTGTGGCCAGATCCTGGCAGTTCTGGAAGTTGTGACATATTCCGTAGTGCCGCAGAACGATTGAAATGTTCACAAATCTCGAAGTAAGATAACAACGGCCTCTAACGAACCCGTCAAGTGACACACGAGGTCACGTCCTGGCATCGATCAAGTACAAAGATGTATACGGGAGACTGAAGCTGCCAGTTTTACCACATTTATGCGCAGACGTGCTTCTTAATTACGATTTTCTTAGACTTCATAGAAGCGTTGATCGAATGTATCGTCATGCACGGCACCTACAGCACTCTGGATCTAAAGAGTCTTCATCATCAGGTCCCTATTCGGGAAAAAGAAAAGCTCTTTACGGCCTCTGAGGTACGCGGATGTTTGTATTAGCTTCGTCGGATTCCATTTGGGATGACGAATGGCGCAGCTTGCTTCCAACGGACTACTGAAATATAACAACACGCGAACGACCAAAAGAATTCTGTTTATGTTGACAATATTAAGGTATGTGGAATCAACTCCGTTGAACACGATCTCAATCTTCGGAAGTTCTTAGACGTGGCCAGGAAATACGGGTAGACTCTCAATTAATCAAAAGCATCATCACCATCGAACAAACCACATGCATAGGTTATGAGGTATCCAAGAACAGTATCAAATCCGATCCCGATCGTCTGAAACTTCTACAAGAATTAGCCTCTCCCCTTAACTTGGTGTCCCGAGAACGAGTGGTGGGATTATCCGCATAATAATCATGACGGAAACTTCAATTCCCCGATAAAAATTAACAAACTTGTGCACAGTAACACATTCTTTATACCCAATGAAGCAGAGAATTCGCTGAGGCTCCAGAAAAAAGAGCAATTTAAGCCACTATCTCTACCGACACTCCCTGTCACTCTGTCGTCACAACGAGACTGGATCTTGACGCGATGTGACGCTCTGCACATCTCGATGACCTACTGGGTCAAGGTAGACGGTGTGGTGACCACACCAACAGATTCATACCAGGCAGCCCAATAGGCAGAGATCTGACAAACCACAATCATCCAGACCCCAGTTTGACGGCTGGAAGAAGGTTGGCATTTTTTGTGGAACACTTCTGGTGCACTGCCACCCACCCACCGCCTTGTGGTGCAGAATTTTGAGCCAAAGGCTTTGGTTAAGAACCCTAATCGTTCTCCTACCTAGGCATAGGCTTCCTGGCAGTGTCTCAGCCCACAAAACCAGGAATACTCACAAAACTGCTAATTCCATAACGCATCAGTCGTCTCGCAGCATAAAGTGGGTCTGCTGCATACAGCAGCGTGGATAGGCGAAAACACACTACTGCGGATCCCTCCCCCACTGTCCTATCAAATTTAGCTTTCACACCCATCCAGACCCCCATGCCTGATAGGTACTCTGCAGATCACACAACACATATATATCGAATCATACTAATGCTGCGCCGGTAAGCCTCATTTCTTGCCAATAGGCTTTGGGCCTCCCACGTCCCGTGCTTAAAACGTGGTTGCGAATTCAATTAGGAGACTTCAACGTTCGCATTATAAAACAGACAGGTCAACAGGCCGCTCTCGCACGAACGTTAGGTTCGTTGAATGTCGATTTCCGATACATTTCGGAGACCAGATTCCCGGACAATAGTCAATGTATGGAACTAACAGTACCCGCATCGTCTACCCGATACCGAGTACACACTTCGGGTCACCTCACGACCGTCGCTACCGGTCAGGCTGGAGTAGGTATAGTCCTCAGCACGACGACCGCAGCCTCATTGGTAGATTGGATTCTTGTTAACAGCAGATCTTGTGCCGTCCGCTTGGCAGGCTTACTTAAGACCAGCTCTAGACGCAAAACTTTCAGAAATCTTCTCATTGTGTCTGCTTTTGTTCCAACTGACACGAACGCCTAGGTTGGCTGCCTTGGTGGGGCCGAATCTGGTTTAGGTGGCAGGTTTAAGATAACATCAAACCGCTCAGATAATGGAGGGCGACTGCTACATCAGTGTGCTGAGCATAAGCTATTTTTAGCCAACACTAGTTTTAGGCATCTTGCACGTGATTGCTATACTTGGCACCCGCCTTCTCCGAATCAGGCCTCGTCTCAGATAGACCAAATAGCCGTTAGTTATTGACCGTGGGGTTCCATTCAACTGCCGTTCATACTGAATGTGTTCAATGAGGCGAGGCAGTGATGACACTTCACCTTCACTTATAGCTCTGCGGTTTGTTTGCAAGGTGTAGGCACCTCGATGTTGAATGTTTGAATATGGACTTAGCTTTTTATAGTAGTTGGGCCCCTTCCCATCCCCTTCTATTTTCCTCCCTCTTCCTTTGTAGTGTTTTTTTCTTCTTCATGGCTTTGTATCAGTTAAGCATCAGTGTGAAACACTGAGGTATTGCTGCCCGTGATGGTGATGCTGATGATGCTATCTCTACTATTCAGTACAACACCCCTTTGGTTGTCTAGAGGGACGCCTCTAAAGTGTGATCGCAGCCATTCTGAAGCAAAATGGTTGACCGGTAGCCTTATTCTCGCGTAATTTGTCGTTTAGTGAACGGCACCATTCTGCCTTAGAAAAGGAAGCGCACGTTGTCGTGGGATCTACACATAAGTGGAAACATTTCTTTACTTCGCAACCATTTTAAACTTGTTACAGACCAACGTTCTGTCACCTTCATCTACAGTAATCAGCACAAAGACCAGAACGACAAAATTGAACGCTGGAAGCTGGAACTGTTGCTGTTCAAGTTTGATGCTGTGTATCGACCTGTTAAAGATAATCGAGCGGCAGATACACTCTCACGTAATTGTTGCGGGGCGTTAATGACAAATATCGACTTAAAGGGACTACATGAATCACTTTGTCATCCCGGCGTTTCTCGGTTGCACTTCGTGTGTACGAGAAACCTCCCCCTTTTCGGTGGAGAAGCTTCGAATGGTTGTTTCTAATTGTTCAGTACACTGTGAAATTAAACCTCCATTCTTCTCCAAAGCTCGAGGTGAGCTTATAAAAACCACACAACCATTCGAAAGACTTGCGATTGATTTTAAAGGTCCGTTTCCATCAATAACCCACAATCGTTACGTATTAACAATTGCTAGTGAATATTCTCAATCTCCTTTTGCATCTTCCAACCAGACTAGCCAGACCGATATTGGCTGTTTTTGTCAGTTGTTCTCATTGTTTGACACTGGTGTTCATTCATTCTGATCGTGGATTGTCATTCATGTCGTCTAGTGTCCAACAGTTTCATCACGAAAGGGAAGTCACAACAAGCAGAACGAAACCACGCAACCGCTAGGGTAACAGGCAAGTTGAGCGTATGAATGAAACGCCGTGGAAAACCGTGTTGCTCACCCCGAAACCTCGTAACTTGGCTATCAGTCAATGGGAATTTGTCCTTCTCCATGCTTTGCACTGTCAGATCACTCCTCTGCATCGCAACTAACGCCACACTACATGAAAGACTACCCCCTATAACCGGAGGTCGACCGGAGGAACAACCCTAACGATGTGACTCAAAAAACCTGGACAGGTGTTGTTTAGGAAGAAGGTCAGACTCTTGTCAAAGAATTTGAAGTACAGTACGCGTACATCCGCTTGCCTAATGGCAGGGAGGAAACCGTTTCTGTTCACCAAGTGGCCCTCAAAGAAGTCACGCCTGGGGCACCTTGCAAGGACTATCAACATATTCAATTGGAAGGACTATATCTGTACCCTATAGTCGGGTCCCTATCACAGAGAGGCATAACAGTATTCCCTCAGTTGACATACACGACACTGAAGCATAGGATTCCCCCAATAACGAGCACTCACGTAATCTTGAAACGTTAAGTAAGCAACAACAGCGTGTTCATCTATACAGTCTGAGAAACAGAGACAGACAGACTACATACTGAAGCTCACTACCAAATACTGCTTCTCCGATCAGTGTACACAAGCTCAGTCACTTCCCCACAACCTACAATTTGTTGTCTGCTCACATTTCTTGATGGGGGAGAATGCTCTATTGTGTGCCAACTGTTTTAACTTTCAGTTGAGAATCTATTTAGGTTTTCCATTCCAACTGCTCTACGCAAATTGTTAGACGAATAAAGCCTATCATATGAGGCTCTTGCCTTTCTGCTTCTGACGCGAGACCGTTGGTTTGCGCCGTCGAATATAACTGTTCACAGTACTCCCCAGATTCAACGAATCACCATATTTCGTACACGCTAGTGACCTCACGGGCTAGCGCACCATAAAACCAGTTTCAAATGGGTTCTGTGGGCGAACTCCCGGAAGTGTGTGTACATGCATATTGGGAGGATAAGCGGAGTGAGTGCCTACCATATGGATGGTCGTGACTTGGGTATTTTGTTTCAGCATCACTCAAGGTGCATAACACGGACAGGAAGTGCACATCAGCCCGTGGTGTGCTGGGAGCAACTAAACGATCCTTCAGCAGACTTGCACCTAGAACCAATACCCTCTGACTTCAAGGAGACTACTGAATGCTGAACGCTAACCGCTGTACACCCACTTTAATTATCGTTTCCATACCCAACGGTTGGTTATTAAATTGACAATCATCTCCTTCTTCTCTGGTAGCACATGGCCCTAAGTGAAGTTGGGGCCAGCTGGGGCTAATGAGACCGAGTGTGGTTTAGAGAGGTTCCATGAAGTACATACTAATGAACCAATTGCACTTCTTTCTAAATGTCTAAACCACCTTCGAATGCCAGTCTGAAAATGTACCGCAATACATTTCTTGTATCTAGGCCGGGAGTTGAAGTACGGTTAGTGGGGTGTGACGCTCACTTCTTCCTGACTGAATCCGTGAACCAGAACCGTTGTGCGTTTCAAAGTAAAATTCAGAAAGCAGACGACTTACCCTTACCGCGAAAACTGCGCACACTCCCTTAACGGCCACCACTTCCGTGCAAAATGCACCTTGATGAATGTTCCCATTTATTCCCCAAGCATAAGCTTACGGGAAACCCGAAGAACCTGCATGCTCTCCACACTGTTCGGAATAGGTGAAGAGACCGAGTTATTTCAAGCGAGCAATTTGGCAGCCTACTACGCCGCACTGTTGAACTGGAACTCTAATTTGGAACAGTGAAACTTTCGACATCCTGGCCGTTAAACGTCTCCAGTGCGCGGCCACCGAACTAGTTACGACCATGAGAAATGTCGCGTACCAGCTTCGACTTGAAATTATCGATTTGCATTCACTTGAACTTCGACGACTCCGCGGCGGTTCAATCCTCGAACTCCTTTTTGAGAGTAGGTCCCGTAGAACAGTCTTTTATTTTGACGAATGAAGACGACCGGTGAGGATGTAACAGGAGGCTCTTCAGGCTTCTTCCTCGGACCTCCCTTAAGCAGCTTATCTATGATAATAGGATTATTATTCATTGGAACAGTCTTGCTTCCGAAATCCTCAGCTACACCTCTACAGAACGTCTCGAAGCATCGGTTGATTCTCATTTACCTGAAAATTCATCATGCAAGTAGTCTTACTCAATTCTTGGTATGTGCTGTAATCCACAGGAGCGGTTCTACATCGCTTTTAATGTCTGCTTTTCAGGTCCACAGACGCCCGTTTGACACTGAGCAGGAAAAACTAACTGGATCCGGGCACCTTGGGCCTGTGCCTCGAATCGCCGATTACCCAACGTGCATAGCCATAGGTTACAGTATTAAGTCAGCAGGCAAAAGTTAACTGAGGTAGGCATATTATTAAGAAAAGGTCATCTTTGCACACGAGAATTTCAATTTGGACCGCATTAGCCCGCGCTGGCCACATGTGGACATGCTTACCTACTGCAGATACCCAGTCGGCTGGAATCCGGGGGATAGGAACATGCATTCGGCAGTTTTGCAAATTTCCCAACATGACAAGCTTTGGACATTTGTTTACTGCTACAACATGATTCTTCTCTTGTCAGGTATTATGTATGCTTTAACGTATTTTCAGGGCGACGGATGGCAAACCATTACTAACGCGCAAAATTTCGGTGCATTTCATTAATCTCTTACTGGAAAGTAAAGATGAGACATTAAGGTGGGGGATTCAATGCGCATAGCCGTATTCAACAGTATTCAGTTGGTAGGCGAACTTTAACCCAGGTAGGCGTACTAACACGGAAAGGGAAGCATTGCGCACAAGAATATTCTCTTAGGCCGCACTGGTTTGGACGAGGTCGGATTGTGCGACCCCAAATGGGTCCGCACGGAGCCAGTATTGGTCCGCATGGATGTGCTACTAGGGTCAGCTTCGGTTACCGGTTATACACGTGGGCAAACCGTGCAAAGTAGATATACCGTGTAACAACGTTCTGCCCAACGAAAGATGACAGTCCAGGCAAGGATGTGCCGAAGGTCTACTAACATACGCACAGTGCTTGAACAGCCGAAAACAAACACGGCAACAAAACCCACAGAATGGCGCGTTTTAAGTAGCTTGAAAAAGGCCAAAATGTGGCAACACCAAAGACGAATTGTAACAGTGAAGGATGTGTACAAAAGGTGAACGTAAAAATAAAGCGAAGGCATGTTAATAAAAAATGGAAGGACTCGTTCACAACCAAAAGTAGGTTAAATTGAACAGGACACCACCCGAAAGAAGTACAGTGCCGCAGAGTATACTTTATAGATAAAGAGCTTCTTCATCATCAGATAGCAATACATCAGTGGTTCACACTAATGCTTAACTGCCATACAACCATGAAGAAAAAGCAAACCCTATATAGGAAGAGCGAGAAAAGAGGGGACAGGAAGAGACCTAATTATTGAAAATAATTACGTCCATATTCAAACATTCAACATCAAGGTGCCTACACCTTGCAAA